>JPJZ01000103.1:0-94330 GCA_000750815.1 Pseudogymnoascus sp. VKM F-4516 (FW-969)
TAACCCTCACCTCGCTCGGACTCGCCGGCGTAATCGGCGTCTTCGGCGTCTTCAGCCCCTTCAGCGCCCCATTACTCTTCGTCTCCTTCCACTCCCCGAAGCGCGGCAGACGCAGCTCCTCCGCCTCTTGGTTCAGCGCGATCCGGATGCTGATGAAGCGCTCGATAGTGTACTGGCTCCCCAGCTTCGTCGCTTTCTGGAAGTGCGTGTAGAGCTCCAACAGGTCGAGCATGCCTTCCATGACGTGGGCGCGTGGGACGCGCCACTTGCTCTTGTCGAAGGCGGCGAGGTGATCTTCTTGCTTGGAGAGGAGGCGGCAGGAGAGCTCGAGGCAGGCAAAGGACATGGCGGAGGAAGTGACTTTTAAGGGGGCGAAGGTGCGGTATAGGTCGAGCATTATCTTGTATGCTAACTTTACCACGTCTTTGTCGAGCTTGCATTCCCGACCTAGCTTTATGAGGTATTTTTGAGGGTATCTGTTTCGGTAGTCGAAACCGCTAGCCTCGAGCATTAGGCGCTCGAGGCCGATGATGGTCTTGCTGGGTCCATCGAAGACGCTGTCGTCGGGAGCTAGATGTTCGGATGGAGAGTTGGTCTTGAGGTTGTAGGCTGCGCACAGAATCTCGCGAGACTTCTTCAGCGTGTCTTCAATCTTGCAGGCTGCGAAGAGAGCAGCCGCTGCGGCATCTGTAGAAGCATATTCTGTGTCGCGGTGAACGAGGCGGAACTTGTGGTAGTAGATGACGGCCGTATCGAATGTGCGGACGGGTCTAGCAGAGGAGGGTTAGCAGATGAATTTCAAGTACTTAGGTATAGAAGACATACAATTGAAGTGCTCGCCGAGTATCGTCAATCCATTGCACGCCCTGCAGTCTGAATGTATCCTCCCGTTGCGGGTTTGCGCCAGTAACTATTATCTGCCCTTGGATCTTCTGCTCGAAAACGAACGGCTTAGCGACTTGAATGTACGAAGGATGAGGACCAGGTGATTGCTGCTGGCCGGCAGGTGTGACTATCGCAGGTGCCATAACTGATATTGTTGCGTAGCCAGCTCTCTCTTTGAAAAGTGACGGCGGGCTCTTGTAAGGCTGAAGACCGAGATGTGGTGGTTGAATTGCAAACGTGCACGGACGACGATCGACAAGGCTGTGCCTGTCGCGGCCCTGTCGCCCATACCTTGGAGGCGAATCCAGTTACTGACGACGCACTCTCTTGGCTTAGCAACTCACCCATTATAACCTGATCATAGTTCCTATGCCTTTCACAACATAGAAGAGCTCTTCATTCCCATTTCATCCGCATCAATCGCCCAACCATCAAATCCATCTCAAAATGCACCACCTACCCACCCTCCTCACTCTGGCCCTCGGGCTCGCCGCCACCACGACAGCCCGCCCCGCCACCACCACTGACGATGACTTCGAAACCCCTCTCCCACTCATAATCTGGCACGGCCTCGGCGACTCCTTTACCAGCGCCGGCATGCAAGAGATCGGCTCCCTCGCCGAATCCATCAACCCCGGCACCTTCGTGTACAACATCCACCTCGGCGCCAGCGCCTCCGCCGACCAACGCGCAACCTTCTTCGGCAACCTCACAACCCAACTCGAAGAAGTCTGCGCCGACCTCGCCGCCCACCCCATCCTCTCCACCGCCCCCGCCGTCGACGCCCTCGGCTTCTCCCAGGGCGGCCAGTTCCTCCGCGCCTACGTCCAGCGATGCAACTTCCCGCCTGTGCGCTCTCTCGTCACCTTCGGGAGCCAGCATAATGGCATTACGAAGTTCCAGACGTGCGGGCCGAGTGACTGGCTTTGTAAGGGTGCGAATGCGATTTTGAGGGGCGGGGCGTGGTCGGCGTTTACGCAGTCGAGGTTGGTGCCTGCGCAGTACTTTCGCGATCCGGAGGATATGGAGAATTATCTCGAGAACTCGAATTTCCTGGCTGATATCAATAATGAGCGCGAGTTGAAGAATGAGGGGTATAAGGAGAACTTGAAGACGTTGGAGAACTTTGTTATGTACCTCTTTGATGAGGATGTTACGGTGGTGCCGAAGGAGTCGGCGTGGTTTGCGGAGGTCAATGGCACGGATGTCACGCCGCTGAAGGAGAGGTCGATTTATACGGAGAATTGGCTGGGGTTGAAGGAGCTGGATGAGGCTGGAAAGTTGAAGTTCCTCACTGTTAACGGCGGACATATGAGATTGAACGATGAGGTGCTCAATAGCACCTTTGGGAATTACTTCGGGCCAGAAGGCAGATCTTTCGATCATGGAAAGCAGCACCAGGGACCTGAGGAGCTTTAGGTCGGCGTTATTTATGTTATCGTTAAGGTGTAAGGGGGGTTGGCGTTGTTGCTAGGTTTTATTCATTAAGAATTGGGCAAATATCATCAAGGCCAGAGCGGAACGTTTTATCATATGCGGAGCTGGTTATCTCAGTGACTGCCTTCCAATTTATCTAGCAATCAAAGCTGGGACAGCGAGTTATCTGCGAAACACATTATTCACATTGTCTTTTACTATTGCCATCACTATTGCAGTCTTAACTGGCGGCGTTTTACTTCTGAATATCTTGTGCATTGGAAGCAGCCTCTTGAAACGAGGAACCGCCTGTAGCTCGGAACTTGTACACCAAAATAACCCCACCCTACCCTCCAGTAAAAGAGACACATCCCATAGGCTCACTCAATGCAACCAATCCCCCAGCCCATCCCCAACACTCACTGCAATTTCATCACTGGCGACACGCGGCTCAATGTCCGCTTTCAGCGTCACCACCCTTCTCTCTTCGTGGCGTCTCCCATATCCCATATATTCCACCAATTTTTCACAGACACTTTGTTCCTCACATCCCCACCCATCCCATATATTCGACATGCGGCACAACCACAGACCATGCTCACCAACACAACCTGCGGCCGACCCCAGTCCTAGTCTTCTACAAAGGTCCGTTTTCCTCGACTGATTTAGTTCGTCTTCCTGGCAGGCGCCGGGCCGCGACCGAGGTAACGGTTAACGTCAGTCAGGTCGTGGAACTGCTTCGCGCCGCCCTTGATAGTCTCCCACACCTGTCGCGCGACCGGGGGGATGCCCTGGCCGCCGACGAGGGCGTCGACGCGCGCAGACAGGTTCTGGAACTGGTACTTGACGAAGCTGCTCTGCGATAGGCGGGCACGGAGGAAGGCCGTGTATAGAGTGAGTAGGATCCACGAGCCGCGGGTGAAGATGATGGCTGAGATGAAGAGGCGGAACCATAGCACGATCTCGAGGATGGCGACCAGGCCCATGGACAAGTCGTAGTACTCCTTCACGAAGCGGCCGATCGAGTCAGCGAGCGCGGAGGGCTTGTAGGTTGGCTTCGCGGATGGCGAGGTGCCGGCTGGGGGCACGACGGCTGCTGGGGGGGTGATGGTGGGGATGAGGTTGGTGCGCGAGTAGGTCGCAACGTGGAAGACCGAGTAGACTCCGAATGGGAGCATGGCGAGGGGGTACTGGGGGGAGAAGAGCCAGACGAGCGCCATCACTGGTATAGATTAGCACATGCTGATTCCGAGCGCAAAAAGGCGGTCAAATGACGTACCAAGGTATTGGACATTCTCATCGGCGGCGAAAGAAAGCAGACCTCCCTGGGCCTTGCTGCCAGCGCGGTTGCGGGCACGGAATGCCTTGTAGACCACAATGCCGTAGGTGGCAGCGGCGGAGACGAAGGCGGTGCGGTACGAGAATTGGGCCCAGGTCGAGTAGTAGTTGAAGGTGATATATGACAAGCTGTATCTGGCTATGCAAAATAAGAGCGACAAGTGCCTGCGAGCTTCATGTCAGCTATTTCCTCATGTTTGGCACAGCTATTGCTGTTTTGCGGGGTATTTTTTTGAGCTCTGGCCAGGTATCTCGAATTTCGGGTTCGAGCTTTTGTGTCGCTTGGAGCTCAAGAGGATTCGGAATAAGAAAAGTCGACGTACCCGACAAACCAAGCAACTAGAATTCTCAATTAGCATGAGCGGCAAAGAGCGACGAGAGCGCATAGCTTACATTGTAGTGTCTGCGCCAGGGTCAGTAGCCTCTGGGACAACGGCAGAGCCGAGTTAGGTGGAGGAGGCATGGCGACGTGATCTGGCCTTGTGTGAGCTTTCGAGTCGGGGGGAGCACGTAGCAGCCGGACTGGGAATATAATTACCAGAGATTGAAGTATTGAAGTCGGAAACAGAGAGTTTTGGTAGGTATTGTAGGTGGGACAAAAGAGGCTATGGAGGAGAGGAGAAGAAGAGGAGCGAGCCCGCGGGTTTGAGGTGGTGAT
Organism: Pseudogymnoascus sp. VKM F-4516 (FW-969); assembly: GCA_000750815.1. Taxonomy (NCBI): domain Eukaryota; kingdom Fungi; phylum Ascomycota; class Leotiomycetes; order Thelebolales; family Thelebolaceae; genus Pseudogymnoascus; species Pseudogymnoascus sp. VKM F-4516 (FW-969). The sequence continues at coordinate 4,298 of JPJZ01000103.1, forward strand.
GCGAGGAGGCTGGGCTTGGTGCTCTAGTCGCACAGTTAGCTGCTGCCATTCGCTTTGCCGTCATAGGGCGATTAGGAACGATTATGGAGCTATGGATCCCGCACTCACCCACAATAAAACAATACTTTAATATATTTTTACGCTCTTGAAGCCGTCAACTCTGATAAAAGAATACTGTAAATATTTTGCGAATTATGTTTATGCGCGAAGGGAAAATAAGGGCAAAGGATTTATTGTCGATTTTTTAGTTTGGGGGTACAACGCAGGAATGGCAGCAATCGTGTGACCGCTGCCTTGGTCATTTATTGTCATTCTTGTCTTATTCAGTATTCCGTTCCCAGTAACAAGCCACCGTTTCGTCATAGGGACAACGCCTCAGCCACAGTGTTCACGACCAAAAAGTACATACTGGGTCTGGGCCAAAGTTTGAGGTGGAGCTGTACGTGGGGATAAACTCTACTTTCCAGCTGAACAATTGTGGCTGTGAGTCCCTCTTTTCTGCAAGAATACTGTCTATCGGGGTCTTGTATTTGTTCGAATATATCCATCCAAATTCCATGCTGAACTCCTGGGCAATTACTGCTTACTTGTAGTAGATAAAAGTCGATCACATGTAATTCGTCGAAGCTCTATGAGAAAGCCACACACATGAACGAAAGCGGCGCAAAATGCCAGCGAGTTGACTCTCTTTCACAGAAAACGTCACCTATTTATTATTCACCGTATCACTCACATCAGCCACAGCAGGTCTCCTGTCAGATAAGAAAATGTGAATTGTTCTTCTACTTCTACGGAGCCAAAAACGGCTTTATTCGTGCGAGGAGAGAGTAAGTTAAGTAAGGTGAGTGATGCAGAAAACTAAAAACGACCAAAGAGAACCCCGCGATAAGGGGTATGACGTCGACTATTTACAACCAGTTACTCCAGTTTGCCAACTCCCAGTTCCCTGCAATGGTATTGTGTGTGTGTAAGTAGAGTATTGGCGTACAACCCACTGTTGACCCACCACCCGCGGGGTCGAGCCAGAAATCCATCTTGTAAGTGTGTAAGCTTGTAGCCAGGGCCATTTCTCACTTAGAGCCCCACAGCTCCCGTCCCCTCAGTACCACCAGTACGGAAGAACTCTGCCACGACGCCGACGGCGTATGAGAGTCCACCAACCCATGCGGCGCCGATCAAGAGCCTCTTAACCTTTTTCTTCCCCTTCTGCCTTCGTGCCGCCCTATCGTAATATTCCTGGTCTTTCCAGCTCGACCCAGAGCTACCGTAGGCGTGGCCATCGTGGTTGGACTCCACGCCAGACTTGAAATGATATTCGGGAAGATCGTGGTTCACGAATCCAGTCGGGCTGGCAAAATTACCCGTCGCTGGGCGGATGGATTGCATCCCGTCGATTGGGTTTGTCATATTTCTATCCGGTTCAGCATTGGCAGCTGAACTCCCCAGAGGTGGACCGTCGCGAACCTTCCTAAACACAAGCACATGTCCGTTTCCAGAAGCAATCTCATAACCCTCGTTAAGTAGAGGCGCAATATGTGGAAGGAACTTTGCTGGCTTTGATAACCGAAGCATGACCGTAGCTGGCGAGAGGGGCTTCTGGTTGTCAGGCGGCACGATAGATGTGGTCTCAGTAGTTAGGATAGATTGGGTGTCTGGGTTATACGCAATAATCTTGTAGAGCGTCGGATTTTGAGCCGCAACCCCATCACCGTTTCCTGCCGATTGATTCTCAGATGCAGAGAACTGTCCCACGGGCTGTTGGTGTTGAGGCTCTACTGCGCCGTACGTATTGTGATATATGCTGCGTAATTCGTTGACAAGCGACGCCTTTAGTTTATCTTCCTTTCCGGCTTTGACATTAGCTTTGTTGCCTTTGGATCCCTGTACTGCCTTTGCAGCTGCTGGTAAGTCTGTGCCGTATGAAGAGACAAATACAAATGGCTCAGGCTCTCCATCATTAGCACTTGAGCCGGCCTGGTCTCGATCTAGAGAAGTCTCCAGCCTTGGTGCGCTTGAGTCACTCGAAGACTCGGGCACAGGTATCGTTCCAGCTTTTGAGACAGAAGTCACGGTTCCATCCTGTTTTGGAAGCATAGACGCACCGTTTGATGCCCAGGATACAGCATGTTCCTCTGGGAAATCGCGTGAGAAGTTGCCGGTGATAGAACGTTCCTTTTGGGTCTCTTGTTCTGCCTCACGCTTATCTAACTCGGCAATCTCTCTGAGGCGGGCATCTACTTTCCCGCGAAGATGTCCTTGGTGGTTCAACAATTCGCTCTTTTCAATCTCAAACTCTTGGGCACGTTCACGGGCGGCTCGGATTTTATCGCTCTTGGCAACAGCCTCCATGTCCTTCGAGAATTCGGCCGATGATGCCTCGTAATCATCCTCCATCTTTCTCCTCCTCGCCTGTTTCTCTTTCTTGGACTCTTTCCTGGAGCTCTTTATTATCTTAGACGATGTGTGCTTACCGGACGACGCTTGCTCAGCGGTGTTTGGTACCAATTTGGCCGAACGCTCAGCGTCGAAGTCTTCGTCAAAGAAAAAGTTGTCATTTTCCAGCCTTGGTTCCCATTTCTGATCAAATTCATTGAGAGCTTTGTTAACTGGGTCTGCTGGGGGTGGGAAATGTCCATCCGGCTCATTGTGTCGGAAAGCTGTGTAAGCATCAAGCTCAGGATCCGATTTCTGATCAAATTCGTTTAATGCCTGCTCTACAGGGTCAGCCGGCGGCGGAAAATGTCCGTCTGGTTCGTTGTGTCGGAAAGGTACGTAAGCATCAAGCTCTGGATCCCATTTCTGATCGAATTCATTCAAACCCTGCTCTACAGGGTCAGGTGGTGGTGGAAAATGTCCATCTGGCTCATTGTGTCTGAAAGCGGTATAAGCCTCAAGCTCAGGGTCCGACTTTTTATCAAACTCATTTAAAGCTTGCACGGTAGGGTTAGGCGGTGGTGGAATGTACCCATCTGGCTTGTTGTGGCGGACAGCCGTGTAAGCCTTGAGTTCAGGGTCCCACTTCTGATCAAACTCATTCAAAGCGTTGTCAACAGGGTTAGGCGGCGGTGCAAAATGTCCATCGGGCTCATTGTATCGGAACGGTTTGTAATCACCGAGTTCATCTGCTAGCTGCCGTCTGTTTCCCAAAGTCTTCCCGGTAGAGCCAGCTGGGGCTGGTGGGTGTCCGTCTGGCTCGTTGTGCCTGAAAGGCTTATAGATGCCAAGTTCCTCCTTTAACGTCCGTCCATTGCTCAGAGCCTGCTCAACAGGATCTGGTGGTGGTGGAAAGTGTCCATCTGGCTCGTTATACCGGAAAGGCTTATAGATGCCGAGTTCCTCCTCGAGTGAACGCCCATTGCTCAGAGCCTGTTCAACAGGATCTGGTGGCGGTGGGAAATGTCCGTCTGGCTCATTGTACCGGAAAGGCTTATAGATGCCGAGTTCCTCCTCGAGTGAACGCCCATTGCTCAGAGCCTGTTCAACAGGGTCTGGCGGTGGCGGAAAGTGTCCATCTGGCTCATTGTGTTGGAAAGGTGTGTAAACTCCGAGTTCTTGCTCTACTGTCCGCCCATCCCGGTACAGCTCGCTGTCCGTGACATAGGTGCCTTTGCTTTGAGAGGCAGTAGTTGACGAGCCATTAGTTGTAGTCGTAGCGGACTGTGTCGGAATGGGTTGAGGACCCGGAAATTGTGAGACTGGGGGTCCATGATCGTAGAAATTCTTGATCGGAATATGGCTCGCCGGGGAGTCGGTCTGCGTGCTCAACGTGCTAGAATCTTGTTTGAAGACCTTTCGATTTGTGATTGGATCAATGTCGTATTTGAGGTTGAGAAGCCCATCATTGGTTGGGGCGCGGCCACTGTGTCCATCAGTCGTAGCCTTACGCGAGGTATTGATGGACCCTGAGGTCGCCCGAGCGAGGTTTGAGGCTGTCCGAGTGGCGTCATTCTTGAGTTTCTGCAAATTAACGCGAGATTTGTTTTCATGGAATGCGCTGCACATGAAGCTCTTCATACTGGAGTTGCTGATATGCAACCTGTGATGGCGGGTCCGCAGCAGCTTTCGATTAAGAGCTTCGATATATGCACTCTTCGATATCTTGTGGGTCGCCTGATGTCCACGCGAGCTAGGCTGGAGGTTCCAAGACCAGAATTCGAGCCTAATCCCCCGGGTCTGTTGGTGACGCCAGGGAGCTCTTGAAACTGTGGTCGATGTTACTGCCCTCGATGACTGAAGTTGTGGCAGCACAGCCGTCCGGCCGGCCGGACTGAGATGTGACGCGATCATTGCAACGACAACCTCTCTTGTATCATGCTAGCAATCACTCTTTTCGTAGATGTCAGCAGCTATTCGTAATACCAACGAGAGCACGAAGCCAAAGTGCCTCGCGTGAGGTAGATAACAGCGAGGGGGCGCTTACGCGAACACGATGTCGATCCTTCGGTGAATCTGTCGACTGAGATCCTGTAATACCTCAGTTCTGAGATGGGAATGAGAGCCTGTGTGATAGATGATATGATTCTCAAGGTACTCTGTACAAGTATGTACGAGAGAAAGCAGGAACGGGGAGGAGAAGTGTGTGCCGAAGAAGGGGGAAGAGTGGTGAAAGTGGTCTTGCCATGCACTTGTAACCAAGATTCGGTGGTGGTCTTCCAACCGTTACTGTGACCGGCCAAGGTTGACGGGGCGGGGTAGGTTTACTAGGCGGACATATGGGTGGACATACGAGTACTACTGAGTGGCCTTTCTCCACACTCACGGACGCCTTTTATCCGCTAAGGTGACAAGGTACCAGGGTACTTGAGCCATACAGATAACACTTGTGTCAAATACAGTCTAGCGTACAAGAATGACGGTTTGGCTGGTCACGTGCGTATGCCAAGAACGCTTTGTCTAGTGTGACGCACGCGGCGTAGGCGGGGGGGAATGGACCAAATCTCGAAAATATACTTTTCAACAGCCTCACTTTCAACTCTTTGCGCCAACGCAGCAGGTCGACATATATATTTGGTGTATGTTGCAATACCAGGCATATATTGCAAATACCCAGACGAACCTCCCAGACGAAACGAAGCTGTGTACCTGGCCACGACAAGGATGACGCTGATCTGAACATACCCCGCAACGAGCTACCCCGAGCAACCCCCGAACCACCCCTAACGCGGCTCGACCCTGAGCGACCTAAGCTCTTTGCGTCTTCTCTACAATATCAAACTCCCTTACAATGAGCAAAAGGCAGTTCAAGTCCCAGGCCTCCAGTAGCCGGGCCGTTTTTGGCAATGGTTCTGGGTTTGGCGGATTTGGATCAGGGTCCACGAGCACACTCTCATACCTGACAGAACCGCCGAACCTCAGCTCCATATCTGACCCTAATGTTGTAGTAGCTTTCAAGAACTTATTGAAGAAGGATAGCACGACAAAGGCCAAGGGCTTGGATGATCTCCGCCTTCATGTCCTCTCAAGCCCACACGAGAATGGCGGGGGTGTGGAACAGTCTATACTGGAAGCTTGGGTGCGTCTCTTACGTTTAGAAGGCCAACGCCTGCAATGTACAATTTTAGTAATATATCTCATAGGTCAAATTATATCCTCGCATCTCAATAGACAATTCCCGCCGAGTACGTGAGCTGTCTCACACCTTGCAATATGAGCTCCTCAAATCAGCCCGGAAGAGCATGGAAAAATTTATACCAAATATTGTTGGAGCTTGGCTAGCCGGGACATATGATAGGGACAGGCCAGTGTCGAAGGCAGCTTCTGATGGCTTGAACTCCTTCTTCGACACCGAAGAGAAGATCCTCTTGTTCTGGCGGCGGTGTCAGGTGCAGATCCTTGAATTTGCACAGGAAGCTATTCTTGAGACGCCCGAGACTCTTAGTGACGAGAGAACTGTGAACGCCGACGAATCCCAAGCCAAATTCGACAGGGTTGTTGGGGCGAGTCTTTCCCTTGGCATCAATCTCCTTACGAAACTCTCAAAGCAAGATATCATTAAGCATGAAGAAGCCTATAAGAGTTTTATTACCGGCAACCGGATACTTTGGGGCTTCATTGCTTCCAAGGATTCATTTGTTAGGCGAACTACTGCTCAACTAGTTTTGGTATGTCTGGAAAAGCAACCTGGCTTCATCGAGGAGGATCTCGAAACTGTTGGCACCACATTTATCGATGCGGGGCTTCGCAGCCCCCAGTTAAGCTCTTCGCTGGCATTTACCCACGCTCTTGGGAAACTGACAGCTACCTTTCCCACTGTGTGGACTACATCCTACAAAGGCAAAAAAGCACCCTTATCCCGACTTCGGCGCTTCATCGAGAAGGGCTCCCAGCTTGGGCCTGCAGATTATTGGAAGGCTTTGAACTCTCTACTTGCTCATTTGCCATCGGGTGTTTTACCTACAGATGTTACTGGGGCGATAGATTTCCTTAAATCCCTGGGTGATGGTATATCAATCAGGGATGAGCCAAGGTTGAATATCCCCACCGCCTGGATCTGTTATGTCAACACTGTAAGACAGTTACAGAAGCACTTGGCGGACCAAAAGGAGCAAAATCAACTCCTGGTGGCATCTGTCTACCCGCTATTCGAGCATTTCATCCGGCCAACACCGGAGGGTTCTCGGTGGGCTACAAGTAACAGTACTGCGGCGCTAGCGAAAGCCTTCCACCTCTGTGCTGCATCTGAAGCTCGTCAGTCCGATGCGCCTTTGACTCAAGAGTGGAAACGCATAGCAGATACTGTCATTACTAGTATCCAGACGTCTCTTCCCGAGCAGTCAAAAGACTTTGAAAAGTCACAGGCGTCTGTCGCCTCGGAAGCGCACCGCTGGTTCAAACTCCAAGCCGAAATCTGCAAATACTCAGGGGCAGACCGTGCAGATGCAGAAGCGTATAAAGATATTCTTATTGAAGCAAGCGCTTCTATCATTAGTCGATCTTTGGAGGTACTTTCTGCAAGGAATGGCAAGCCGTTCGGTGCTGCAGGTGCTGTAGAGGGTGCATTACGCCTTGCACCTGATGTCTTGGGCCCTGTATCATCGGGTGCTGTCTCCGACCCCGAATCAGCAGAAAAAGCTATAACATCGTTTTTAATGTCGAATCTTCAAAAGCTTGTGGCATCACCATCGGCGCAGTATCTAATAGCATCCCTCAAGCTACTTTGTGCGTCTCCTGAGCAGGAGAGTGTTTGTATGTCGATATGGCAGACGACCATCCGTGGCCTTATATCTTTCCCTGATAGCACGCAGAAGGCAGTTACCGCAGAGGCTCTTACTTCGTTGGGATCGTTTGGGTTCATCAGCGTTGCCGCCCAAGCAACCGACTTTGTGCAGGAGCTTCTTATCTCTTCTACCTTGAAGTTTCTACGGGGAGGGGAATCAGAATGGCGCGGGGTCTTTGAGGCGGCCATCAAGTTCAGTTGCTTCAGCAATGCGAACAGTGCCAAGGTTATTGATACCATTACCGACTGTTTGGATACACAAAATCCTGGCTTTTTGAATGCAGTTGACGCATTGGAATTTGTAGTGGCCCATCGCCCACAGTTATTAGCAGAAACAGGGGACATAGAGGGGACGAGACATATCGAGGTGATGACAAAGCTCCTTGAGCTAGGCGAATCAGGCCACCCAGGAGTGATCTCAAAAGTTGGTGCTCTTAAATCTGCGCTTGGCAAGATTGGAGCCACTGATGGGCTTCCTCATGAGAAGGGGTCGCCAATTGTTTCCATCATTCAAGAAAATCTTGAGAGTGTGGGACCGCGCTCTCTCAGCATTGATACTCTTGTAGCTCAAGCTGAAGGGGTTGCGACTCCGAGCGGGACCACATCGGTCTCGGATCTGTTTCCAAATAAAGAGAATTGGTACAAAGCACTCCGTCCGATACTCCTAGCTTGTGGAAAAGACCTTTCGCTATCTTTGACAAATATTCTCGGTGGCACGATTGCGTTGGCTTCTCTTGATGATAGCTCTTCTTCTTCCCCTCCAATCGCAAGGGACCTAGATGGTTACTCTGCTGCTCTCCGAATGGCAATCTATACCTCGAAGCTTGTTGCACAGGAAAACATTCTGAAGAATATACCCATCAACGTCCAGATCGATATTATCTATCTACTGTGCTTAACAGTAGAGGTTGCAAACGACCAGCTCGGTCTTCGACGTGATGGCCTGCTCTGGTCATCACTGGACGAGCCCGATATCGAAAGCGACATCCAAGATTTCATTGCAACGTCTCAACGAGCCCTCGCTAAGATTCTGAGCGAATCTGACGATTGGCTCGATGGTTCGGATGGCGAACAGACGGATATGGGCCACGCGTTGATTTCTCGTTTACTTGAAGAATCAAAGGGAAACTCAACGACTGCGTTCTATGCTGGCCGTGTTCTGGCAAATGTGCTATCCGGCCTTGTTGAATCGCATGGCTGGCATTCGGCTAGCGGAGAGGAATGGCTCACATCTGGAGATGCGCTCAAGTCTTCTACTCCGAAAGGTTTTACAGCTGTTGCGATTTTGGCAGGCCTCAAGGAGAGTCTTGGGTCCAGCAAAGTTGTCAATAACCTCTGCAACCGTCTCGTGAGCGATGTTACTGGTCTTGCTTTAACAAGTGAAAAGGCACCGCTTCTTCTGAGCCTTATGAATGCGGCTTTGGCTGTTTACGATGAAGACAGCCTCCCAGTGGCAAACAATAGGCTCGTCTTTGCAGTTAAGCAGATCACTGGCTGGCTGGAACAACCGGAGATTTTGAACCCAGTACTTGCAGCACAAGCTTCCCGAAGTTTACAATTACTACTGCCGGGCATTAGCGAAGTATATGGCCCATACTGGCAAATTTCTATCGATTTCTGTGTCGCTTTATGGAATGCCAAGCCAGTCATGCGCGATGCTAATACTTGGCTTCCTGCAATTCATTCATCTTTGAGATTAGTCGTTCTGCTCAAGGGTCTCGATGAACCAAATGACGATCTCTTGGAGGCATTGGAAGATGCCGAGAAAGAGATATCAGAGGGCATAGTTACCCTTTTGGCTTTGAACAGGCCAGAGGTGGAGACTCAGCCATGGCGAATTGTGAACGAGTTAATATACAGGCAGGTTACGAAGGTACCTTTAACGCACATCAAAGACCTGTCTGATCTATATCCACTTGTTGCATCAGAGTTTCCAGTCATACAGTCAGCGGCATTTGGGATTCTGCACAGGGCACTACCAGCTGCTCAGGGAGAGATATCTGTCAACGTGCTCCTGGAGAAGAAAGACGCCCAACTACCCGAGGAACTTTGCTCCCTACTCCTTGACGCTCCACAAATGGAGAACTTCCCCGACGACATCCTTTCACTGTTCCCCCCGCCAATCCGCACCTATCTCCTCTCCTGGCACCTGATATTCGATGCCTTCTCCGCCGCCTCCCACAAGGTTCGCAATGACTACACCACACAACTCAAAGCCGAAAACCTCGTCACCCCGCTCCTTAACCTCCTTTTCGATGTCCTGGGCCACTCGGCCGGTAAGCCATTGAACCTCGACCGTGCCCGCCTCAAGTCCGATGCCATCCGAGCCTATGACATGGATGTTGCAGCCTCCGAGCCGGACGAGTATAACATGCAGTGGCTGATGGTGCATCTCTACTACCTTTGCCTGAAGTTCACTCCGGGACTGGTCAAAAGCTGGTACCTCGAGTGCAAATCGAAGCAGACTCGTCTGGCAGTCGAATCGTGGACCGAGAAATCATTCAGCCCTCTTGTCATCGTTGACACATTGGACGATGTCGAGATCTGGGCTGCGGGCTTGGAAGAGCCGCCTGAGGATGAGAAGGAGTTGATTATCAAGGTCTCGAAGAAGTCGAGAGAGGTTTATGCTGGGTATGAGGTGGATGAGATGACGATGCAGATTGCCATCCGCTTCCCCCCTATTTACCCATTGGAAAGCATCAAAGTCGAGGGTGTGAACAGGGTGGCTGTCTCTGAGAAGAAGTGGCAGAGTTGGTTGATGATCATTCAGGGCGTCATTACTTTCTCAGTATGTATTTACCTACCCATCAAACATATCATAAACTAACCATCATGCAACAGAACGGCAGCATAACCGACGGTCTCCTCGCCTTCCGCCGCAACGTCACCGGCGCGCTGAAGGGCCAGACCGAGTGTGCCATCTGCTACAGCATCGTGTCCAGCGACAAGAAGATGCCTGATAAGCGCTGTGGAACTTGCAAACACCTCTTCCACAGCAGCTGCTTGTTCAAGTGGTTTGCGAGCAGTAACCAGAGTACTTGCCCGCTTTGTCGTAATCCTTTCAACTATGGCACGGATATTGAGAAGAGGGCGAGGCGGAGGGGTGGGCCTGAAGTGTAGATGGGAGTGAATAGATAGACGGTTGGTATTTAAATGATGGCGCTCTTAGAATGGACTATGGATACATATAATTGCAGCATCTGTGAATTGCGGAGAGTGTTTTGTCTGTGGGTTTATATGAAAGTGTGGTTGTTTGTGTTTCGGTGAAAATAGAACTTTTGGGACGTTTCTCAGATTTTAAAAAGCTCAGATCAAAGTGGCCAGTCTACTTCGCAGTAGTTCTGCATTCGAAGGCGTTGTGTTGTACATAATTTCGTATTTTACATTCTTTGTTTCTCCTGCCCCAATTGCGCAAACGCATTTAGGCGCCTATCTATCTGGCCCCCAACCTGTTGTATTTCCGTTTACACCTCTCTTGTTTGCAGCCTCGTTGGGCCACCTCGTTGGGCCACCGTCCAACATGCAAGTCATATTTGCTACTTGAAACACCACGGTTTGATTTGCATTAAAAATCCACCAAACTCTTCAAGCGCCGTGAATTAACACTGTAAGTTCTTGAGCTTTTCACGAGTTTAGTTGTTTCTGACTACTCCAGATCGCCAAGATGAGCCAGGACGTTGGCAACCAGATCCGAGATTTTCAGTTCGACCTCAATAACTCAAATGTTGTTCATTTTTTGGATTCAGCCTACGATATTGGCCTTCTGCCACTACCATTATGTGATAGTTTGCAAGGTGACTTGAATGAGAACGGTTGTTATCGTATGGAAACCTTATTTCCAGTTGAGACTATTACAGTGGTCTCGCTCGCCGCTGACAAATTCACACATCGAGTATTTGTCTTCCTTGGGCTTCAAATAGGACTATTTCCTTCTACCTTTTTAGAGCACCTTAAATTTGGTTTACAAGATGAAGAGTTTGGTTTGGAAGACAACAATTCTATTGGGCTCCTTATGCAGGGGGTTGAGCATGCTCTCCACGAAGCTTTTAATCAGCCACTAACTCAAACCGAAGTGCCTCGCAAGAAAAACTTCAGCCAGTAAGTCTAAAAATAAATACAATTTCAACCGAGATTATCTAATCTAGCATAGATCGATGGGACGAGAAACAGTCGAGATCATTGTCGGCGAAGGGGAGGATGCAAAATCATTTGTGGTTCATAAGGATCTTCTCATGGATAAGGTTCCATTCTTTGAAAAGATGTTCAACAGCCAATTCCTTGAATCTTCCACGGGCTCTGCAACCTTACCTGAGGATAGCTCAGAAGCATTTGAAGTTCTCGTCGAATGGGTCTACCGCTCTACCGTGAAGACTCTTCATAAAACTGACTGTGCGAAAACAAGCCGGACCGACTTGGCAATTTCGACAGTTGCACTTGCAGAGAAATACTTGCTTTCTGAGCTCGGCGATCGTGCCATGAGCTCTCTTGCCAAAATTGGCGAAAACGTGGTGCCAACTATGAGCCAAATGAGTACGCTCTACGAACAAACGCCTCCCAATTCGAATGCCCGTATCTATGCGGTGAGGGAAGTTGAATGGGCTTTGATCAACCCTGAAGCAGATGAAGTAACCAGCACTTCGATACACGCAGTCTTCCAAGATAGCGACTTGTTGCTTGACGCTATTATAGACATGAGAGGGAAGAAGGGCCTTGGTCATGAACGTGTTTATGAACGTGCTCATACTTTCCCAATCTGCGACTATCACAATCACTCGAAGCCAGTGATTGCGTTAGCATCTCCTTGTCCATACGATGAGTGCCAAAGAAAAACTACCAGTCAACCCAGCATACCAATCAAACGCACCGTGAAAAAGAAGGGCACTCGCTAGGTTTACGTTCGCTAGGTTTCTCAAAATCAATACAGAATCGCGTGCAGAAGAATTTCCATTTAATTGTATACCTGACTTAACATGAGTGTTATGCTAAATCCCGTTATATTTTGTACAGAATAAGAACTTCTTTCATCCAGTATCCACATCAGGGAATCATAAAGGTAGGCGTGAAACCACTTTGCAGATCCATAGTATACTGTCCCAGGAGTTATCCACGTCTGCCAATTTACCCATGCACTTGTAAAACAGGCACTCTCAGCACGTAAAATTAGACTAAGAATAGACATTGTATTATTTCACGCTATATTAAACGCTATTATGTGAATCTTATTTACAGAAGCTCACAACACAACACGCCATTCCGTGCGAATACCTTGAAAGTCGTATTCACTACACCATTGAATAAGCGGAAGAGGAAGTCAAAACTTTGATTGCAATTTCGACCGCTTGAAAATTAACCAGCTACTTGGTCAGGAATACAGCAAAATCTATGTCTCGGAAATGCAGTGCAAAAGAGGCATCATGCAAGCATCTCATGAAAATCCATCTCTGTTGCCTCCATTATTTAGTCAGTGAGTATTCCAGCCCGTTTGTAGGTCAACTTCTACATTCTAATAAGAAAAGAACATTTGGCACAGAAACTGTACACATCACAGTTGGCGATGATGAATCCAAACTCACTTTTACTGTCCACAAAGACCTCATCGTCTCAAGATCAAAATTCTTCTCCGCCATGTTCGACGGCAACTTCCTTGAAGCTATGACATCCAGCGCTTCCTTCCCCGATGACGATCCAAGCGCGTTCGAAGTGCTCATGGAATGGGTTTACTACGACACCTTGAAAAGCCTGGGTCTTAATAGAAATCATACACAAGCAGAGGCGCGGGAGAATATAAGAAAGATAATGAAGACGCTGGGACTTGCAGATAAATATTGCATCCATGAGTTGGCGGATAGGTGTATGACGATTCTGTATCATCGCTCGAGATACTATAAAAGTTGCCAGCTGGACTTCGACATGATTATCTTCATCTATGCAGAAACTGGTCCAATATCCATGGCAAGAAAGTATGCAGCAACTGAGCTAGCAGCACCACTTACTATCTCTGTGCCAAATCTGAGGGCGCGTTCGAATACTGGGATTACTACAGCTCAAGAGATTTGCGAAATCTGCAAGGAGGACCGGGATATTTTAGACGATTTATTCAAGGTCGTTTCAGGCGGCAGCTCTCGGCCTCGTGGGCCCAGTTACGGCGTTTGTCAATTCCATTTGCACCCGAAGACTGGGGCATGTCCATACGATGGAATGGACGAGGCGTTTGCTGCCCCCCCAAAAGACAGCATATACTGTGGATGTGGGAGATCAAGGTCTGCCTGCAACGATAGACAAGCAAGGTTTGGGAAACGGTGTCCTGCATTTGGTAGACCAAGATAGAAATTGATCAATACGAATTAAATTATAAAAAATGTTACAATTATTATTAGTGGCTTGCTAAAAACAAGTCTTGGACAGTAGTTCCACGGGTCAAAAAAATGCACCTTTATACTATTTTGTGAGAGATATAGAACATATTTTTCTCGTTCTTGGGTGGCATCCAATATTAAAGTGAGAAAATCATGACTTGTCGAATCCGGCGTTAGCCACGTGCAAGTCAGTTATGGCAGAATCGCTCCATTAGTCTTACCGCCCACCCCACCCTCGGTATACCAACAATACTGGGGAACCCTTGGCTTTCCGTGGAATCATATTGATGTCCGGTTCTACAGACAGCAAAAACATTCCAAGTATACGACTTTACAACAATGCTAGACCTCGCCTTCCACTGATACTTCATTCCCCCCCTCAACCGAAAGATAGTATCGCCAACATCGAGCGACAAGGCGTATAGCCCCACCCCGCAAACATGCTGCAATTCCAAACGCAAGGCTATAACGGCTATGCCGTGAAATACTCCCCATTCTTTGATTCTCGGATTGCTGTCTCCGCATCCATGAACTTTGGGCTTGTAGGAAATGGCCGACTATACATTTTAAACCTCACACCGAATGGCATTGTCGCCGAGCAAACGTGAGCCTCCAGCCACCCAAATACCCCGCGCCCATCCCACCCGACATTGCGCTTCGGAAGCTCTTACTGACAACAAGTATAGATATGACACACAAGACTCCCTTTTCGACACAGCTTGGTCGGAAGCGCACGAGAACCAGGTTGCCGTCGGGTGCGGCGACGGTTCAGTCAAGCTCTTCGACATTTCCGTTCCACAATTCCCCGTTCAGTCGTGGCAGGAGCACAAGCGCGAGGTTTTCTCCGTATTCTGGAACCTAGTCGCAAAAGACACCTTTGCGTCGTCTTCTTGGGATGGAACGATTAAGATTGTGCGCTCCCCAACCCCCCAGCTCCTCCATGGATACTCCGTATGAGGGGGCATGTCTTGAGCAGCCTGTAACTAACACATTCAGTGGTCACCACATCGACCCCAATCACTTACCACTCTCCCCACCCACTCGTGCACCTACTCCACAGCATTCAGCCCGCACTCACCCTCCATCCTCTCCGCCGTATCCTCAGACTCCCACCTCCGCATCTTCGACCTGCGCACCCCCACGTCCGCCGCGAACCACCTCGTCTCCTCAATCCCCATCCACACCCCCCTGCCCCACGCCTCAAACATCCAACCCGTCGGTTCCAATCGCCCACCCACAGCTTTCCAGCCCTCCGAAGCTCTCACCCACGACTGGAACAAGTACCGCCCCAACACCATCGCCACGGCGGGCGTCGATCGCATTATCCGCACATTCGACATTAGGAACGCCTCCGCCCCGCTGTCCATGCTCCATGGCCACGAATACGCGATTCGTAAACTTGCGTGGTCCCCGCATCTTCCTGATGTCCTGCTATCGGCCTCCTACGACATGACGTGCCGCATCTGGACTGATGGCTCGAATGGCGGAGTGGGCCGCGAGCTGGGACGCATGAATGCGCATACGGAGTTTGTGACGGGCGTGGATTGGTGCTTGTTTGGTGCTGAGGGATGGGCTGCGAGTTGTAGTTGGGACCAGAGGGTCTTGATTTGGGATGCTAAGAGTTTCATGGGTGGGCCGTAGATGGTGATACCAGGAAGGAGAGCATGACGAGCTCGTCGAAAGAAAGAGAAGGAATAGCAGGACAAGCCTGGATACTCGGTTTATGCTGATAAGTGGAAGTAGCAAGCATATGGCGTTGTGGAGTTAGGTAAAATATAGATGGTCTTGTGAATGTGGATTTCGAGACAGATACCACTATTACATCGTAGCAGACAAGAATAAGTAGTATAAAGTAGAGTTTTCAAATTATCGGTGCTATACTATGCGTACAGGTTATATAAAAGACAAAGCTTTCCCACGCTCTGCAAATGCCCCCATATGAGTGAAAACAAGGCCAGATTCAGAACGCCAGCGCCTCCCAATCATCCGCCCCTTTCTATGATACATGCAATATTGTGCCTTCTTTTCAATCTTGGCCCAGATTCTCAAATCGTACAACACGTCGGTAGTCGTACAACTGGGCCCATATCCCAATGGGGCCCCCAAAAATTTCTATAATAACAGGATCCGAAACGAACCGCCTTTCAGAGGACATGGTGCTTAAAATGAAGCACCAAAGTCCTGTCTTCCGCCACGATCGTTGCCGTATCCGGAGCCGCCATCGCGACCTCCAAAGCCCCGTCCGCCATCACGGCCTCCGAAACCACGTCCGCCATCACGACCTCCGAAACCACGTCCACCACGGTCACCACCACGGTCACCACCTCGTCCGCCAAAGCCGCCAAAGCCACCACCGCCACCGCGGCGGTCGCCACCTCGGCCTCCAAAGCCACCTCCACCACCACGGCTGAATCCTCCGGACCTTCCTCCGTATCCACCCATATCCCTATCTCTTGGTGGCGCCTCATCATCAATCGAGTTGTGGCCAGAAACCAAGCCTCTAACCCTGCCCAGACCCAACTTCTGTGCAAGACCGTGGCCAATCGATGGTGGGGAGTCGAAGCCCCATCCGTAGCGGGTCCACTGGTATAAGCTATCAATCAGACCCTGCTTGTCGGTGATGGACTGGAGAGAGCCGAGCGCCGCCTGGAAAGCAGCGACTTTATCGTATCTCGAAACACGCTTGGTAGCCTCGCCAACCTGAGTAAGAATCTGTGCTGCGTCTGCTCCGAGCTGGGCATCCTTGGTCATATCGACTCGGGAAGTCTCGATCGTGGTATCGGGCTTGATAGGCAGGCCCTTGAGAATGCGACGCGCCTGGTTCATCTCGATATCGGTGAATAATGCGTAACCAACTCCACTCTTGTCGCCACGGCCGGTACGTCCAACACGATGGATGTACTGGTCACGGTTAGGGGGAACGCCGATTTGGATAACGTGAGTGACGCCGGGGAAGTCCATTCCACGAGCGGTAACATCGGAGGAGACCATGATTGCGGACTTAGAGCGACGGAAGTTATCCGAGACGCGAGTACGCTGTTGTTGAGTAAGTTTGCCGTGCATCGCCGAAACTTCAGCTGGGTGAAGCGGGTGGGTGCCGTAGAGAGCGCTGTCGGCTTGGCCGAGGGACTCGAGAATAGAAGCGTAAAGCGTGACATTGGCGGTCGATGGCAAGTAGACAATTGCCTTGAATGGTGGTAGGGATGGGTCTTGCGCGACCTTTCCGATTTCCTTTGTGCAAATCTCAACGAGGGCAGGTGCAACGTTCTCGAAGCCCTTGCATGATACAACGTGCTGAGGAATCCTCTCGTGGGTTGGCGCCTCATCGCTCTTAACTGTCTGCACGAACTGGAAGTCGGGCTTCAATGTCCTCCTCACCAGGCTCATAACCTCGCGCGGTACGGTGGCGGAAAACAGAAGAGTTTGTCGATCAGTGATGCTTCTGTTTGGAAGCAGGTCGAGAATTGCCTCAATATCCTTTGAGAAACCTTGGTCCAACAGGCGATCAGCCTCATCAAGGACGACAGCCTTGAGATTGGGCGCCGAGACCTTGCTGTACGGGTCGGTCAGAAGATCGTTGAGACGTCCTGGAGTGGCCACTAGCAAATGACATCCCTGACGCTGCATTTGATACAGCATAGCTCTCTTGTTGCTTCCTCCAACTGCGACCTGAACCTTGATATCGGTGCCTCTGCATAGCTTTTGGGCCTCGACGGCAAGCTGCTCAGCAAGCTCACGGGTAGGCGACATGACAATTGCACGGATATCTGAAGCAGTGGACCTGGAACCGCGGAACCTTTGGCCTGGACCGCCACCCGCAAGTTCCGGGCTCGCCTTCAAGATGTTCTGTAAAACGGGGATAAGGAATCCTAGAGTTTTGCCGGTACCTGTCCTTGCTTGCGCAATACTAGTCGTTCGTTAGCGTTTTATCTTAAAAGTGGCAAAAGTTATGGGGTGCATACACGTCTGTTCCCTTCAGAGTCTCAGCAATCGTCAGGGTCTGCACATCGGTCATAGTGTGATGGCCCATTGTGCCTGTAATTTCCTTGATAATGTTTGGGTGGACAAGTCCTTTATCCGCAAGATCTTGGAACTTTGTGATAATCTCAACATCGTCGTTTGACCTTGCGATAATGTCGTCCCTGGGGTCGAACACTTGCTCCTCTTCGTTGTGGAAGTACTGAGTCGCTGGTTGGGCATGTAGAAATCTCGCTGCAATGGCAGTTTTGGGTATTTGAATCGACTTGGAGGCAAAGACTGAGGTGCGCGAGAATGGGAGTGCGCTCCTCGAGGAGCTCTGGGCAACTCTGCATAGCGAGGCAGCGCCTCTTCTGCATACGTTGAGCATGGTTGAGGTTGGAGGTCCCTCAGGGGAGATAAAGAATTAAGTGGCTAAAAATATGACAGTGAAGAGTAAAGTGAACGAATGCCGCTGTTTGTTGGGCGTATAAAGAAGGTAAAAAAGTGGAATTAGAAGGAGGCGGATGAAATTGTTGCGGATGATATTGAGTCCATGGCTCTGTCAAGTCGACTTCTCCTTGGGACTTTTTTGACGCTAACGGGAAACTTTCTCCACCACCCGCTAGGAACATGCGATCGTCACGTGCTCAGGGGCGAGGCTGAGTTAGAGCCTCGTCGAACCCACATCAGATGTATTTTTATGGCATGAGCCGCACAGAAAGCTACTGTAGGAGTGAGCTGCCCGTTTAGGTTTTGATGGATACGATACAATGTTTGCATAATAGGATTATTATCATAAATAGATGGAGGGTCGATATGTTCAGTTTTGATATGTTATTGTTATGTGCCGAGTAGCGGCGGGAGGTGGGTATAAGCATTTCTTGGGCAAGCTTATGACATGATACTCGGGGCCGGTGTGGAGGGCGAATACAGTTTCCAGCCGATCTGGTAGTTAGAACAGCAAAGTTCGTTGGTTAGAACAGTAACAGTCTCTCAGAAATTCAACTAAACGGTGGAGCGCCCGGAATTCCTATAAAGCTTGGTCCATTGTACTGTATAATACACTGCGGTTTGATCCCATTTCCACCGTAGTTATACGCCTGCGCCTATGCATTTTCTACCTTGATAACGCCACCCAATTAACTCCTCTGCTCACACAGAACCCGTCCTGCCTCAGACACACAATCGGTAACTGGCATAGCGCCCAGCTGTCTCACTCGTTCGGATAATCTTGACAACCTGCCCTCTCCTCAAGCCCAGATATCTGGCGACAGGGTCTCCCACTTGGATGCGGGGCAACTGGGTGTCCTTTAGGCGGTAACGCTGCAATAACTTGGATCGCTCCTCCTTGCTCAGCAAAACGTGTTTCGGGACCAATTCGTGGTGGGTAATATTAACGAGCAGGTCCTGCTCCAGGAAGCACTCGATTCTGGTCTCTGATGCAACGGCGGGAACAATCTTCATGGCCGCGGGCGTGATATGGACGTGTGTAACGAGAATACCGGTGTGGAAGTTGCCTTGGGACAGAACCTGGGCGAAAGATCGCATCTGCTTGATACCGACGTTGGTGTCTGCGAGGAACTCGACGTAGATTGTGCCCACATCTGCCTTGGGAGGGTTTGGGTTCGCGGCAGTTACTGGGTTGGAGTATCGCGCGACCATCTCGACACTTGGACGAGCGGTGAAGATCATCTTCTTGCGACTGTGGCCAGGTCAGCTTCAGAAATCGAGGGCCGTATCTCATCAGACGTACTCTGGGACACCGTCGTTGGTGAATCTGCTCTTGAACTCATCGAGCGAGATGCTCAGTTCATCTTCATTCAGCTCATAACCCTGGAGACCTGTTAGCGACCCGCTATGCCAGTGTACCAGCTCTTCTGCTGCGACCACGCACTCTGTCATTGACCATCTGGTGAACGGTTCTCCATGCGCGCCAAAGTCTTGCAACCTCGCGATCGGCGATATCCCTCGCTTTTTGTTGGTCTTCGTCAGCCATCGCGATGATCAAGTAGCCAGAGGTTGAGTGATGTCCAAATTCGACGGGTCGGCGTCGGAGGGTGAGTTTGAAGTTCTTTTTGGTTGATCTTCAACTTTGAGGCAACAAAAATAGTGCTGCAAGGATGCAGCCCGCTATCACGCTAGCCAAAAGTGGATCCGCGTGAACAGTCCACAAATTGGACAATTGTGATTACAGTAACTGCACTGGACATAAAGACTCTTGGTTACTGAAGGCTATAATTGTTATATTAGATACTCAGAAATAGAATAAGAAGAAGAAATTTTATTAGCTACAATTATTATATTAATTACTTATAAAAAGAGCGAAAGAGCTTGGCTTATATTGCTAGTATTTATCGTCAGGTACATATGCCCCTTCTTCGTCGCCCTTTTGACAGCACCAGTTCACTTACTATTCACAAATATGAAGAGAGACTTTCCACAGCTCGTAATTTATACCAGCAATAAAATAATCTGCTACAGTTTCTTCGTTTGGCTTAATCCTTCAATAGCTGGCAAATTGAACGCTTAGAAATAGCCTAGGCTATTGGGGACAATTCATTCGGTTCCGCCGACGTCCACCCCCATGCGCGCTAAATATTTCACTCGCTTGGACTTTAAAGTTGGTAGGCGCACTCCGAGAAAAGTGTCCTTGACTTTCTGGGACCCTGCAAGCTGCACCCTGACTTTGGACAGTGGCGATATTCTAAAGCTCTGAAACGTGGGATTCTCTATTTTCTACCCTTCCAAGACATATACTCCTCCTTGGTTTGATTTATAACAGCCATTATGTCCGAAAAAACCGCCCCGGCAACTGAGAAGGTTGTCTCAGTTCCCGCAGTCACAGAGAAGAAGAGACCAGAGAAGCCAGATGAGGCCGCTTTTGAGGCAGCAAAGGAGAAGGCAAAGAAGGAGCACAAGATTGCCCAGGACAAGTTCGTATGTGGACCACCAATTCTTTATTAATAGCTTCACTTCGCCCTCATATGGGACCAAGCTCTTCACCTTTCAGGGTACTGACTGACCTTCTCCAGAATGCCGCCAAAGCCAAGTTAGAAGTTGCCCAGCCAAAGAACAAGGATGGCACCCCATCTGCTACCCAGAAGAGACGCCAGGAGCTCCAGACGAAGCTCAACGAGATCAGAAAGGAGCAGGCTGGTGGAAAGGCCGGCCGCAACCAAGTCTTTGACCAGATCAAGAAGCTTGACGAGCAATTGAAGAGCAGGATCGCCGAACAGAAGGTTGCACGTAGCCGTGTTGCATTCAAGAACGTTGATGAGATTGATCGCCAGATTGATCACCTCGACAAGCAGGTCAATGGAGGCATGATGAAGCTGGTGGACGAGAAGAAGGCATTGGCTGAGATCTCCGCACTCCGCAAGCAGCGCAAGAACTTTGCTGGCTTTGAGGACTCACAAAAGGGAATTGACGATGTTAAGGCCAAGATCAAGACACTTAGGGATTCTCTCGACGACCCAGTGGCCAAGGCCCGCAGCGACGAATACAACAAGATCCAGGCTGAATTAGACGTTATCAAGGCCGAGCAAGACGAGGTCTTCAAGAACATCCATGCTCTCCGCTCCCAGCGTGAGGATCTTTACAAGGAATCTCAGGCAAAATACCAAGCTGTCCGCGCAATCGAAGATAACCACTGGAAGGCAAAGAAGGCCTTCCAAGCCCACGAATACGAACAAAGACAAAAGACCCGTGAGCGCATAAAGGCTGAGCAAGAGGCATTCAACCTGCAGAAGAAGCGTGAACGCGCCGAGAAGGTTCTTGCTGAGGCCAGCGAGCCAGCCTACCTCGATGAGATCCGCCGCGCCCAGAGCTTGATCCACTACCTCGACCCAAGCACCGCCAGCGAGTCCAAGC
This sequence comes from Pseudogymnoascus sp. VKM F-4516 (FW-969), assembly GCA_000750815.1. Classification (NCBI taxonomy): domain Eukaryota; kingdom Fungi; phylum Ascomycota; class Leotiomycetes; order Thelebolales; family Thelebolaceae; genus Pseudogymnoascus; species Pseudogymnoascus sp. VKM F-4516 (FW-969). Next base: position 25,700 of record JPJZ01000103.1, read on the forward strand.
CCCTTCTCGCACCAAGTGGACTCACCGCCGAGGCACAGCGTAAGGTTGATGACTCTGGAATCAAGGGCATGAAGGTCGCCAAGAAGGACGACGAGGAATACTTCGCTGGTACCGGCGGCAAGAAGGGAAAGAAGGGACGCAAGGCCGCGGCATCTCCCGCCGCCCCTGCTCCAGGCAAATTCGTCCTCCCACCAGCTGTTCTCGAGGACTGCAGCTCCATGGGCATTGAGCCACCAATGAGCGCCGCTGATATCCCGGCCGTCCTTGCCAAGGCCCAGGAGAAGCTCGCGTTCTGGAGAGCTGACCAGAAGGCACAGACTGAGAAGGTATGTCGTTCAGAGTTCTATCCATAAAGTGCTACAAATACTAACTATCACAGAACGTTGCCAAGGCCCAGAAGGACATCGAGAAGCTTGACGCCGAGGAGTCTGCCCCAGCCACCAACGGCAAGAAGTCCGAGGAGTCCGTCGTCACCTCCGCCGTCGAGACCGCTAAGGATGTCGTCGCCGACGTCGCCGAGAAGGTCAAGGCCGTCACGGTCGGCGAGGACAAGGAGTAAATCTCTTCCACGCATTACTACATGACAAACAAACCGTCATTTTCGCAGTTCAAAAGCATAGCGCCTTGATTCACCACCCGAGCAAGCGCGCCCTGTACTCATCTCCAAAATCCCATTCATCCGGTTGTTTATAGCGAGCATTTCGGATCCTTGGGACGGTCCCCCCCACTCTGTTGCGACTTCATTTTATCCCTTGCATTGTGTATACTTTTAACAGGAGATATATTTTCGGGCCATCCTTAATTTTCTAGAGTCCGTCTATGGTCACGTATAATTAATGGACTGGCTGGCATATTTCATGATTTCGTGAACATTTCTACCCCCTCATCAAAAGTGACCCGTGAGCTATGTTATGCGTGAATAAAGTCGTATCGTAAGACGTTTCGTGACTTTCAAAGCCTCCCTCCCTCCCTTTCCTCCTTCCCGCCTCTCCCTTTGCGCAATTTCGAAGAAGCGGAATACGCAAGGCGCCAGTGCTATGTTATGCCCCCTAATGCAGATCCAGACGCCCCAGCGTGAAACATAAAACGTATTGTAAACATCAAAACAAGTAAAATCCCTGCCCACACCGACATTTCTCGTCGTTACGCCCACAGCCCGTTTCTACCCCCTCAGTACCGCCCGCCATACGCGTATCCACTGCTCGGCGGCGGTGGTCTCCGGATACTCCCCAGTCCCGGCGTGCTCCTCCCGCCTTCTACCCGCTCCTGTCGCTTCCCCTTCCCCATACCGCCCATATCTCTCATCCTCGCCCCAGTGAGGGCGCTCAACGGCGGGTCCTTGACAGCGGAATCGTTGTCGGGCGGCAGAGTGAAGGTTACAAGGCTGTAGAAGTATTCTAGAACTTCTGGGTACCGCTGTACGCTCGCGCGCCAGTCTTCGTCGATCCCGCGCTTCAGCTCGGCGTTGGCGGCTGCGATTTCAGTAGGGTGTGGTCGCGTGCCGTAGTAGTAGAGCGCGCGCTCGGTGAGGTGGGCGAGGTGCATCGCGTGCGATTCGCGGCGTCGGGCGGTGAGGACGTTGAAGTATGTGAGGATGTAGTCTTGGGCGTGGCCGCGGACCCAAGCTCTGGGGTTGAGTGTTAGCTTTTGGTTCGGACGAGGCGGTTTCGTGGGGGGGTTTACCGGATGTCGGAGAAGAAGGTGGTCATCATGCGGGTCTCGGCCTGGCGGACAGCTGTGTCGAGGCCCTTTGCTTCGCAGTCGCATTGTGCGAGTGCGGGCGACGAGCAGATGGCGCAGTCGGGATCCATGGTTTCGGGCTTTTCTCGTTCTCGGTAGGGGTCTCGGTCTCTGCAGTCGAGGGTCAATGGAAATGGTTACTTGAAAGACTTGGTGGAGATGTAAGTGAATGGGAGTTGTGAATGTGGAAGTAGGTAGCATCGGTGTTTGCGGGGTTCACAATGGGGGAGGGGGAGTGAGGTTGAAGTGAGGTTCAAGTGCACACGACTTGTATGCCGCTGGAAAGAGCCGCCAACTCACCTTCGATTATGCATCGCTGGGAGTTGTCTCGCACGTCACAGACACTGCGACGCGGCTCTATTTGGTGTGAAGTACGGTATTGGGCCAGCAGGCAATATGGGTCACTGTTGACAAAACGCGCGCGACACGACTGGGCTCTGAAAAGCCACGCACGGGGGAAGAGACGGTGTTGAAGACAGGTATGTACGGGCCTTGAAATATAAAACAAGAGGAAAGAAGAACAGAAGACGAAGAGAGAGGTAGTTTTCCCTACGTGTTTGTATATCCTTCCCAACGCTGACTGACAAGAAAGCCGATGCAGATGCAGCGGATGGAGCAGCTGCTGCAGCGCTGTGCTGTCGTGGCTCGAGTGTCAGTTGTTCCACTGTTCCACTCGCGGTGTGCAGATTGTAACGTTAAAGGGCAGCTTGTGCAGTTTTTCTGGATGAATTGGTGATCCGGGAGAAGGAAGAAGTGGTTTCAATTGGACCAAGGGCGTATTCGACGCCCGACTCGCTGCAAAAGATGCGTGTATCCGCGTCTTAGCTGCATGAGACCGCTTCTTTTCTGAAGGGCCAGGGCATTTATGAGGGGCCAGGTAGTAGTCCAGTAGCCCAGCGCCCCATTGTCGTGGTTGCCGAGGGAATTGTGCCCAGCTTGACACGCACTTACTACATTATATAGATGCATATATGGTCCAATATATGGCCAATATATAGAGTATAGTGATGCTCTTTCTGATATCTGACATAAAGACGTAAAGAGAGTGTTGGGCGAGGCTACAATTTATACTTATACAGCCTTATGATTGGTGCATACAAGGAGCGTTGGGTACAAGTACCAAGGAACGCTTGTACTGTACCTAGAATATACGGTGGCCGAAACTATTTATGCCGCAGCTTCTATCAAAAAGTTCCAGAGTTGAAGGAGGCACGACCCCTTCACAATCACCAGTGAGAGACCAAGGGGCTCTATCCCCGTCATCTCACCATGCCGCCTCGATGTTCAACGGCCTCAGGGACTCTGACACCGTTCTTGTACCCCTTCCTCTGCACGCCCACGACCCATCGCACCCTCCCACGTCTGGCCCAAAAATGCTTCTCCCGTCAGCACCCCCCTCGACACCTCTCGACCACCCCCAGGGCCCTTTCTAGCGACCCCGATTCTCAGTCGAATATCCCACTCCACCTTAATAACCAGCCTGCCTCGCATCTCAACCCACCTCCCTCCGACTACGGGCGCACAATCTTCTCCGACCGCGCCACCGTCCACCTCCACGCCGGCGATGGCGGCCACGGCTGCATCTCCTTCCTCAAAGAGAAATACATCGCAGCCGGCCCCGCCAACGGCGGCGACGGCGGCTACGGAGGTAGCATCTACATCCAAGCCGTCCGCGGAGAGACGTCCCTACACAAACTTGCGCGCCGCAACATCATCAAAGCCGGGCGCGGCAAGAACGGCCAAGGCAAAACCCGCGGCGGCGAACGCGGCGACGACATCGTCATCCAAGTCCCCGTCGGCACCGTGGTCCGCGAGATCGAGCGCGTGGACCCCGTCTCCAACGAGGAGCTGAAGCTGCAGTTCCAGGGCGATGCGCCGGAGGGCGATGTACGCGAGCACTCTGGGCCGTATAAATGGGATCGTGATAAGTGGCTGCTCTACCCAGCCATCACACCTGAGGACATTGCTACTGCTGATTTCCCGACTCTCCCGCGTGCTCGCCGCTCTCATCTTGCCTCCGCCCAGGAGATGGCTCCGATCAACCTCGACCTCAGCCAGCCGATGGAGAAGCCCATTCTCCTCGCTGCCGGCGCTGTCGGCGGTCTCGGAAACCCGCATTTTGTGTCCCAGGGTGCCTCGCGCCCAAAGTACGCTACCAAGGGCTCTGAGGGTCTGCATATAACACTCGAGCTCGAGCTGAAGCTGCTCGCAGACGTAGGCCTCGTCGGGCTGCCCAATGCAGGCAAATCGACGCTTCTGCGCGCAGTCAGCAACTCGCGCGCCCGTGTGGGCAACTGGGCTTTCACGACGCTGCAGCCTAATATCGGTACTGTGGTGCTGGACAACCACAAGGGCCGTCCGTTGACAGTGTCGAGCTACGAGACGGGAGAGCCGCGCACGAACTACACCATTGCGGATATCCCTGGTCTAGTCAAGGATGCGCATCTTGATCGCGGCCTGGGCGTTTCGTTCCTGCGCCATGTGGAGCGTGCGCGCGTTTTGGCATTCGTGATTGATCTCGCAGCTGGCGATGCGGTGGCAGCGCTGAAGTCGCTGTGGCGCGAGGTGGGTATGTATGAGCGGATGAAGATTGAAGAGGAGGCGGCGAAGGAGAAGAAGGCTGAGATTGTGAAATGGAGTCCCCTGAAGGCCAGCGATGACGACGAGAATGACGTCCGTGGCTCGAGCTATCACGATAAAGTGCCTCGTAGCGTCGATGCGGGCGGGATTGCAAGCAAGCCTTGGTTTGTGGTTGCCAGTAAGGCTGATTTGGAGGGCTCGCAGGAGAATTACGCGGGGTTGAAGGCGTACTTGGAGAAGGTTACTAACGGGGAGGAAGAGCATCCTAGTGGTCAGAAGGATGGGTATGTGAAGGACTTGGTTGCGCTGCCTATCTCTGCTATTAACGGGCATGGTGTTGATGGCATCACGAAGTTGGTTGTGGGCATGCTTAATGAGTAAACCACACGGGGGAAGGAAGCATAGATGTACGATATTGTACCATAAATTTGTATATAATGTATGATAGATGTCATTAATCAGGCGAGCCACATACGGCTTGAATCAAAGGAGTCACAATTGCATAGCATATTTCCTATCGTTGCAGTTGAATGTTATTTCCTTTATATTGCAGAAGCTATTGATGAAAACGCCTTTTTACTCTATGTGTACAATGCCCCCAGACATTTACAATTGGTCAGAAGCAACCTCTGACTCGAGAGGAGCCTCAGCAGCATCCATCTCAACATCCTCGCTCTTCTCCGCCACCGCGGCCGCCTCTCCATTGCCATTCGCAGTCGCCGCCTCGGCAACCTCAGCCTCAGCAACAGCCGCATCAACAACCGCCGCCGCCCTCTGCGCGGGGTGGTGGTTATTAACAAGCGGAACATTCTCGTTGAATATCCTCAACAACATAGCTGTGCGATCCTCCTTCGCCAACATGAGGTTCAGACTATGCAGACTGCGCCACAGCGGCAGCACAATGCGCTCCTTGAACCCATCCTCATCATCACTAGGCTCAATACGCAGCACACAGCACCCCATCCCAATATCGCGGACCCGCTCCCCGATCTCCCCCAGATTCTTCCAGCACCCATCCGTAACCTTGGGGAACATCTCCACCAGCAGCGTTCGCAGCGTGGAGCGCTTGTACAGACGCACCACGCGGCCCTCGCCAACGTACCCCTCGAGGATAGGCATACCCTCTGACTGAATGCGCCAGCGGCACACGCCCTCACCCTGCACGTCCTGCTTCATGAACATGCGCACACCGCCGTGGATGAACTTGATGCCCTTCCCTTCGTTCTCAACAAGGATATCGCGGATCAGCGCAGACGTGTAGTAAATCGTCTTTGCCGGCTCGCCGAGCGCATTGCGCACCATGAAGCGGTCGCGCGGGAAGCGCTGAGACAGCTTGTAGAACTCGTCGATGGATTGGACCTCCGGGTGGTCGCCCGTGATGTACTTGAATGGCTCCTCGAATTGCTGCTGGTTGCGGCCCTTGGCCTTGACGGGCGCGGGGAGCGAGGTCGTGGCGGCGGGGGTGGTGGTCTCGGGGCGCAAGTCGCCGGGGCGGATGGTCGCGTCGAGCTCAGCGCCTGGTGGGGGCGGGAAGTGCACCTGGCGCTCGTCGAGGTTTAGGGCCTCTGCTTCGGCGCCGTTGCTCTCGATCTTGGCCTTCTTTGGCGAGGATGGCACAGCGTCGCTGTCATCGTATGCGCGCTTTGCGGGAAGCGTAGCATCAGACTTGTCGCTGGCTTGGTTCTCACGGGCAACAGCTGGAACGTTTTGGTCCTGGAGGTCGGTTGAGGTAGAACCCTCGAGAAGGTCTGCGGCCTCAATCTTAGGGGCCACATTTGCGCCAGGAGCTGGCTCTGGCTGAGCCTCAATCTCCTCGACGATGCTGATCACAGCTGGCTTTGGCTCAGACTTCTTGGCCTCGGACTCTGGCTTTGCCTTGAACTCGGTCATCTTCTGGAGAACGGTGATAAAGAAACCACCGGTATCCTGTTGATGAGCGTAGACCCTCATACAGCGCTCAAGCGGGATCTTGGCCGCTTCACCGGTCGGGGTGAACATGCCCTCAGCAAGGCGAGAGGTGGCTGGGTTGGTGCCGTTCTTCTGGTTCTCAGCATCAACTGAAGCCCAGTCCTCCCAAATCTTGCCGGACTTGTCCATGATCGTCCACTGCTTGAGACCTTCCTTGCGCTTCAACTCGACCAATTGGTCGCTGCAGTCAATCAACTGGACCTTCTCCAATCCACCACAGCGCTCAATGGCCGAAGCAATAACTGCCTCGTTCTCAACGGGGTTCATGCTGCAGGTAGAGTAGACAACACGTCCACCGGCCTTGAGCATCTGAAGAGCACGAACAAGAATACGGACTTGAGTGACATAGAGGCCCAGAGCGTTGCTGGGGCTCCAATCTTGCCACAAGTTGGGGTTCTTGCGGCACGTTCCGTCTCCGGAGCAAGGCACATCCGCGAGGATGCGATCGAACTTAAGGTAGCGGTTTGTGGCCGGGTCCTCCTTGGTCGGTGGCAGCTTGATCGAAGGGAAAATGGTAGCGTCGTGGTTGGTGACAATCAGGTTGGGGGATGAAAGGCGTTTGAGCTGATGGATCAACATGTGACTGCGCTTGTAATCGGAATCGTTGGCAATGAGGAGACCAGTTGCTCTGCCAAAGTCCTCGGAGTCGACGTTCAAGTCTTCGTCACCAACAACATCAAGACCAGGGCTGACCTCTCTTCCATCCTCCTTAGCATGCAGGCGCAGAGCATTGCGTATCCTAGCCTCCTCGCCCTTGTGAACCATCTCCAAAAGCTGGGCAGCCTTGCTACCAGGCGCCGCACACATATCCAAAACAGTCATACCCGGCTCAATACCCATGAGAAGCGGGGGAATCATGCTGACGACCTCCTGTCTGCTGATGTTTCCGACGCTGGTCTCGGAGACGAGATACTTCTGGAAAGCTGCAAAGGGAGGGAAGCGTCGCACAACGTTCTTCGGCGTCGTCATCCACCAGGCGAGCTCATCGGGGTACCAGGGAACTGGCTGCGGGGCCTCGACCGCCGTGCCATCGTAGTGCTCAATCTTGGTGATCTCCGGGATGTATCGCTCACGAAGTTGCTTCTGGACAGCCAGGGCGTGTCTTTATGCAATATTAGCATATGTATCCAAACTTCAGAAGGGTAAAAGTCAACATACCCTTTGGACCCCGCGAAACGGAAGCTGTTAGGCAAATCCCTTCTCAGCGCCGCCCAGAACTGCGCACGCTCCTCCTCCGGCAGATCGACGATGCTATCATAGTACCGCTCGAACTTCTCGTTTGTCTTTTCGATTTTATCGTAGCTCACCCGGTTATCGCGATTATCGCGACCACCACCCCCACCTCCACGGCCTTTGCCTCTGCCACCGCCACGTCCGCCCTGGGAAGTCAATTAGTTTGGGAGAATCGCCAATTGCATAAAGAGGCTTACTCTTTTGCCTCCGCGACCCATATTAAAATCACTGAGGGTAGTTTTAAAGAGACTGTAGTATTGGCGTCTGAGGGAGACCGAGCCTTTGAACATCAGGCTTTTACGACGGCGGCGCATAAAAGTTCATCGGAAGCCTTGCGCTACCCCAGACCGGCGGAAAATGGTTTCACCGCTTGCCGCCAACAAGCCAATCAGGTCCCGTCTCGTGACCTGGGTGGAATAAATGATACTGGAGTGTTACGGTTTGGTTGGAAATACTTTGATTAATTACTCTACCATGGCCTAAAACCTAGTATGTAATGTCCATTTCCCAGAACCCCTCAGAAAAAAGCAATTCAGTTCATCCTCGAGCGCCAATTTCGCTTGCCATTCTCCCAAAAGAAGGATACGCCGCCAGGCGCACCCTGGGTATGTGTGCTTTGCTTCCCCAACAATGAATCGTCCCGCTATATTGCTCCGCTGAAGAAACTAAAGCACCTGATACTCGCGCCAAAATCTGTCCGTATTATCAACCTTCTCCCATCTGTTTTTCCTTTGCTTCCATTTGAAGTGGTAAGTATGATAGTTAGTTATCTCATAGTAGTCCCCTTACATCTACCAACCTGGCGGTGGCGGTGGTGGGCTACGAGACTGTCGTTGTCACAAACGGCCCAGTAAGACTTCCTTCCTCCACATATGAACGCCAAGAACGTCATAAAATCGGCCGCAGTCAACTGTTTCGAGCTTCAGTCCAGGTGCAAAAGAGTCTTCTTCTTCATCACTGTCGTCCGTGTTGCTTTCGTCCGTATTATCCACGCTTTCGGGGTCTGAGGCTGAGCTGTCTGTAGACATACCGGCTTTGCCCTTCCCTTTATCTTTGGGCTTGGATGCAGCTTTAGGCTTCCATACGAGTCGTCCCACGGTATTACCTAGGGCCAAGTATTCCAACTTCGTGCTGCGGTGGCTTGACAAGGCATCCGCGATAAATCTAGGGACCTCGCGCATAACCCAGTGGCAGGTGTCGTCGTTACGAAAGTTTATTATGTGGAGCGCCCTGAGAGAAACCAAGCTTGGAAGATATTGGTTGAACGTATGCTATACAATATGTTAGAATTGCTCGCCGTATCCACGAATATTGAGATAGAAGCAACGACCGAAAGGAAACAACACATACCAACGCAGGAGATGCAAAGCTGATACCAAGCTCTTCCAGATTCTTTCCTTTCCTGCAAAGTAGCTCTAAAAACTTCACATTCGCATCCCACGTATAGTCATTCTCATTCTTGACTACCAATCTCTTCAGTGTCGATGCGTGCTTCTTAATGATATAACGGCGAATATTATCATTTGTAACCGTAGTCTTGGGCGCAAAACTATACTCCGAGCTCTTCGTGGAGCGTTCCAAAATGAACAACTCCACCAAATTCTCCAACTGATTTGCGAACTTGAGGAATGGAAGCGTGACATTGTCGGTGTGGATCTTGCACAGAGGCAAGGGAGAAACTTTGTTCTCCTTTGCGAGGTAATTCCAGAGGGGTGCTTGTGGCCCAACGTTGATCAGCGAAATACGCTTCACGACATGGAGATCCACAGCCCTTGACAGCACAGATGTCTTGATAGGGATGAGGTATATCGATAGCGACTTCAGCGTTAATCCACGGGTTGTACGAACGTACTCGCTCATGGAATTCTCGATTTCGCCCAAGGACTTCTGGTGTGCTTCGGCAGCCCCTTTAGCCACCTTGTATAGGATAGAGTTAATCGCAAGATCGCGAAGTCGAAATCCTGCAAGCGCTCGAGTTGCAAGCACAATTTCAAGCATGTCTTTGCGAGTGCCCTTGGTAAACCCAGCCTTCGTTCGTTCTACTTTCTCAATACATTCGGCGACTGTGGACCGAATTGCATCATGTCCGGTTTCCTCTGTCACTAACTCTGATACAGACCCGTCGTCCCCATCTTGGAAATCGGGTCCCACTTCCGGTTCGCACACATCGATATCTTCCGGGTTAGGGGCGTCGCTGGTAGACTGCTTCGCTTTGGGCTCTTTTTTGTCTTCGTCGTCAAACAAGCCAACATGTTTCTCTTCGGGCTCGGATTTCTCTTCAGGCTCGGGGGCTTGTGGTTTGTTTTCCTCGTCTGCCTTACCAGATTCACTAGTCTCAGAAAGTGACGGCGTCACTTTTTCAGTTGCGCTTTCGGTTGTCGAATCATCTTCCGATCCATCCTGGCCAGGCTTCCCATCAGGAGCATCCTTTGTCAACTTCAAATATTTTCTAGCCCCCTTCTCCACGGCCTTCATAAAATCTTTCTGTTCTGGAGTGAGTTCAGAGCTACTTGGAGCACCCATAACCTTCCTTGACAGTGCCGCAAAGTCCTTGATAAATGCATTCACAGTTTTCTCCATACCACCACCAGATTTCTTTGCCTGGTCGCGAGCACCCGAGCTTTTCGAACCCGCATCCTTCGGCCTTGAATCTAGGCCAAAAATTTGGGCCAATACAGCTTCCTGTGCCTGTTTAGCTTCAACTGCCCGGAACGCTTTAGCTGGATTAGAAGCGTCATCTGTCGATGGAGGCGCCACAACAGGTGGAGGTGGAATCATATTGCCAAACTCGTCAATGTCTTGATCTGATTCATCGCCGGTGTCGTCAGCAGGAGGTGGTTTCCTCGCTTTCCTTGCCAGCGCTTCTGAAAATGACAGTTCCAGCTTGTTTAATGTTGAAGATGAGTTTTGAATACAAGTCTTGATTTCCTTGACATATTCTAAACTATCCATATCGAGGATAGATAGAGTCTTCAGGTTCGTAAATCCGGATATTGTAGGCGGACCATGGTTTGATTTCAAGTCTTTTGCTCGCGTGGCAAGAATCGCCCTCGCCTCTTCTTTCGTCATAGTTGGAAATGTACCTTTCTCCTTGATAGCGCCCTCAATCGCTGCTACGACTTCAAGGGCATCATCTTTGATTGAGCTTTCAAGGGACTGTAATGGTGGTGGCTTTTGGTATAGTGACTGCCCCGAATGCATACGAAGATATAGGTGCTGCAACGCTGGAATACTATGCAAGGACTTGTAGACCGGCCGACTCAATTCAACTCGCACATCCCATCTGAAGTATGTTAGCCACTGGTTCGCCTTGTGTTGTGACCCACTGGGCAAAATAAGGGAGCTTCCTTACTTAAAAGTCTCCAGCGCCTTCGCTTTCCGCAGCGTCAGCAAAAACAGTGTATTCATAAATTTCCCGCAGCTCAGATCATTTGTATACTGCCTATAGGCTCTTTCTCCTTTCCCGCCCCCACTCAGACTTTCAAGGACAATCTCCTTCAAGTATCTCGCATAGTCGTACTCGCTTGTAGCAAACGTCTCCAACCCAGCCGCCAGCCCATCCAGGTCCGAGGCGTAAGTCCCATCGTCGTCATCTGGGAATATGATATGGAAGTTTCGATAGATCTGCGCCGCAGCCAGATCGCGGAAATGTTTCGAGACGAGGGCCAAAGATAGAAGGTCGGGCGCGGTACACTATCGCGGCACCTTGTTAGCTAGCTATCCATAATGCCCCACGATCCCCAGGCGTGGACCCTGACCCACAGCGGGGCGCACAAGCCTGATAGATTAATATGTGGGGGAAACTCACTTGCTTGAATATCTCATTCTGTGTTTCCGCCGGGAGATCGAAAAAGGTCAGCGAACTAGGCGCCTGCTCGGTGTTGCCTGTCCCGGGCGCAGCTATGGGGTCGGCAGATCTCATGGCTTCAGAGGCAGTTGGGGACGTAGAGTTGGATTCAATATTGTCGGGATCGGGCCATTGTAGCCAGGGCCCTTTGTTGGGAAAGATGGCTATGGGGGTTGTTTTCTTGCCTCGTGCCTGTTTCAACGATGGCATCGTGTGGGTGTTTTGAGGTTGAGCTGCGCTTGCAACAAGGTCCGGGAGGCAGATCGGGAAGCTACGATCCACCAGTAACCACAGCCGACTTTGGACAGCGGTCGAGCTACCAAGCGTACCGTAGAAACTGTGCAAAGATGAAAGATAGAAAAAGGAAATGGCCAGTCTACGCAGTGAAGTTGGTGGTAGTTGAATGGAAGTTTATATGGCTGCCTTTACTTCAACCAGGCAAGGTGGAGGGCGAGGTGGACAAGGCTGAACTTGGAACAAAGTTGGTCTCCTGCATGGTTGTGGACAAGACAAAGATCCAACAACCGCCAAGAAGGCTGCTGTACCGGCCAACGCACACCTCCATTACCCATTATGAAACACAATGAACTTGCACCACAAAATAGTTGTGGGGTTTCGTTACTCTGTACTGTGATTAAAACATTATATTCAACTACAGTTATAACAGATACTTGAAGTGTAGATTCCTTGCAACGAATGTGATAGATTTGACAAACGCGGATGGCCTTCCTCCTATATCAAAGATAGGAAGGAACCCAATTAAACGTTACACAACGCCAACCTTAGCAAGCGCCCTCAAACCGTCCTCGTTTGCATTCATAAATTCATTTATATTATCGTAACCATGGGGAGCTGAGGCGCCGTGTTTCGGGTATCAGCATCAAAATACCACGGCCCCTTCTCTCAGGCCCCATCCTCAGCCTCTTTGTCCTATGCTCTATGCATATCATTGTGTCAGCGTTGCACCAAAACCGCTCCAATGCCATGTGAATATGCCGAACACAACTCGCGCTACACAAGTTCCCACTCTGCCACGCCTGCAAAGCCCATGCCGCTCGTTTTCCTCCGCTCCATGAACTCCCTCTTCGTTAGGCCACGTGCATCCTTCCCGTTCATCGTATCAATCGCGTAGAGCTTAATTGTCTCTCCCGGGCTCCCCAGCTTCTTGTGTGGTATATCTACCCACCAATACATGTCGTCCATCTCCAGCGGCACTAAATCCTCTGCATATGGATGCGTGCCGCCAATTTTAATGGCCAGTAAGTATGGCTTTGCCCCTCCGTTCCTCTCGAAGTCCCAATGCGGGCACAGTCTTGCGAACTGAAACCTTGTGGAATCTCCATCATTGATCTCGATGTGTTTCAATGGCGGCAAAATCGTTGCCTTATCAATACCATGATTTTCCGTGTTATATATCTTCAGAGTCTCTGCGCCTCGGTGAGGCCCAAGAATATACTCTTCCCAAGTCAGCACTCTTCTATCTTCACGGAAGAAGTGTGCCTTGTTAGACGGGAAATGCTTGAGGCCAAAGTCCTCATTGCTTCCAGTGAATTGCGTAGCCGTAAATGCACGATGATATCTTTTATCATCGCCAAGAGCTCCGGCGCCCCAGCAAGGATCACAAAGATTCCATACCCCGCCATCGATCCGCACCGCATTCCATGCGTGGCCAGTGGGGTCCGCAGGTGGTAACCGTTGCCCTGGTCCAGGAGCGTCATAACCGTAGCCTTTACCATGTCCTCCAACGACAAGACACTCTAAGCCGGCGCGAACACAAATTGCGGCCATTACGCCAGCGTAGCCTTCGCAGACACCCATACCCTTTCGAATGGTTTCGTCGGGGGTCTGGGACTTGACGCGATTCTCAAATAAGGCATCGACATCGTAGTCTATGTTGAGATGGCACCACATAAAGACTGCTCGGGCCTTGTCGGTGTGAGATGTAAATGGCCCGCACAGTTTATCGGCTAGAAAATCTATGCTATTACCTCTAGGTAGAGACTGGCGAGGGTACTTTGCCGCCACTTCATCTGGACCAGAGAAGTCGCGGCAAATCAGACAAACATCGTCTGAAGAATCTGCAGCTTGCCTGGCTTTGATGGCATCTATTTGCCTCATCGATGGCTTGGTAGATGATGGGATAGGTGGTGGTGCTGTGTCTCCATTTGCGGATGGCCGAGTTGGCATAGGTGGTGCCATGTCTCTTCCTGAGCTTGTGGCAGGTCGTCTTGGCATAGGCGGAGGCGCGTCATCATCATCACGGAATCCTCGTATATTAGACCGTGAGCGCGATGGCAATGCTGGGGCCTGGCTAGGTCGTGATGGTAGCGCAGGGCGAGAGTTTTCGTTCTCGCCTTGTCGCGTAATTCTAGGAATCGCTGGGGACGATTGGGTGGTAGTCAATTGTGAGCGGGCTAGCCGCGCCTGCTCTTCTGCTTGTTCTCTCCGCGACGGGGGCAAAACAGGCAACGGGGCCTCGTCCAAGCGTGGTGGAAGTTTCCTTATAGCGTTCGTATCAATAGACGATGCACTCGATTTGCTGCCACCGTACGAGAAGCCCGATTGTGTAGAATAGTTCGACTTGAAAGAGTCGTTCGAGGCCTTTCGCACAACCAATTGTTCCGAAGGCCTCCTTGCTGGCAGAGCCGGCAGGTTCAGCGATTGTTGTGAGCTCTTCCGCGATGGAAGCGGTGGAGGTTTCTTCAAGTTGCGTTCGGATAGTCGTGGATTCCGTTCCTTCAATTCGCGATCAAGCACAGGCGGTGGTAACAAGTCTTTCGCTGCAGCAGGCTCATTGCCGATACTTCTATTGGCTGAGGATATAACTGGAACAGTATTACTTCGGAAGTCGTTCAGAGGTCGAGAGGGCTTCGGGACAGGCGGGGGTGGGGGCCGCTTTCCAACGAGCGCCACGGTGCCATTCTGGCTCGGTGCTTGACCATTCGGTGATTGTCCGCTTTGATCTGCTGCTTGTGACTGCTTCAAGGCAGCAATCCGCTGTGCCAGCGTCTGGAACTGCGGTTCTTCGGCGTCGCCCATCGTGGTTTATCTAGTCGGTTGGTATATTGTGGTTCGTTTCTGAGCGGGGTAGAGGTTGGGTTGGTAAACGAGTGACGTGGTTGTTGAGCTGTTGCACAGCAAGTACATGCACCTATGATAATGTCCTGTACGCAGGATTAAAGAAACGGGTATGAGGAGGAAAGAATGAGGTCCGGTGGCAGAGATGCAAAGCCGGAATATATTGCGGTCGTTTGTTTCTCGATGCCAAGTTGGACTAAAGGACGGAAGTAGGCAGATAAGGCTGTGTGTGACTAGCCCCTCCACCATCGACCCGCCCAACACCTGAGTTCCTTGCTAATACCCGGCGCTGGTCCTATCAAACTCAGTTCCCCAACACGCCAGCCCATACGCTAAATCTATTTATTACCACCCACGTTCCTGGGGCCGATGTGCTGTGCCGCATATCCACCGATAGCCCAATCCGGCGATGAACTGGGCTGCACTATATGCGCGTTCAATATAGTATTCGGAGCGGTTATTCGCTGGGGAGGTCGTGGTCTCGGTGAGTCAAGTGGGAATTCAGAGTGGGAAAAACTGAAGTTGCATATGGCGAAAATATATTGATATTGACAAACGCTGAACTACATACAGTACATACAAACCTGCGCCATCATCAGATGAGAGGGATTCAGATCCATCGTTAAATATGAGCAAGATCTACCCTACCATCTGCACTCCTCCATACACTGCATTCGCCTCCAACAGATCGACAGCTTCGCCACGGAAATACATATCAGCGATTCTCCGCAGTTGGGCCAAACACAAGAGGACGTCTCTTTCCGAAGAAATCACAGGGATTAAATCTCCAAACTGAGCGATACTTTCTCGATAGCCAGTATGCAACCAGGTATGTCACGAATATCGGAATTGGAGGCCAACTTTCGCCTCCCTTGAACCCTTTGTCATGGGCTCCAACAACCATCGGGTATAGCTCATCCTATAAGTGGTCAAGTCAGTCCAGAACTTTGTGACATATTCCACGAGCTTGCTGCTTACCTTCTCGAAATCCCCATCCTTAACCACCTTCTCGAAGTCATCATAGACCTTGTTCAATTTCTTCTCGTCATACTTGTCCAATGAGAGCAGTGTTGGGATTTCATCTGCCAGGTGCAGGGTGAGTTTTGGCGCAAAGCCGTCGATGAGCTGGCGGAATTTGTCGGCTGCAAAACGCTCCTCGGACTTATCGTCCAGGCAGTCCTTGACATATTTCACAAATATGTCGAAGCCTGGTGTGAACTCGTGGTGCTGCACAACGTTGGCAGCCATCATGCCCTCAACACCACTCACGCGCTCGAAGCCAGGGAAGAGGATTTCTTCTTCACACTCATGATGATGCTAGGAGTTGTTAGTACAGAGCTTCGTCGGGGAGATGGGAGAGCCGCACGTGAATCCATTCAATCCTATCTTGTCAGAAACCATTCTAAATCTCTGGGCCGGGGTACTTACCAAAATTTGGCATAGAGGAGGATGTCTCTGTTGTCGGCCTCTGATTTGAGATATGGTGCCTGCAGATACATCGAGTTCAAGCCACGGATCATGGCATTGTGGGCAAGCACCATTTCGTTTGCAATATGGCTCACGGTCGGGTTGACCTTCACCCCCGTCATTGCCATGGTTGGGATGAGCTTGAATGGTTGATCGGCCCATATTTCCGCCATTATGAGAGATTTTAGGGGTATTTCTTCCGTTCGAGGGGAAGGGGGCAAAGCGTAGAGGAGCAATTGGCAGACAGGAAGAGCCAACTGAGTGAAAAGGATGGCAAACGAAAACTCAATTTGTGGATGGGAAGCACTCAGCTTTATGGTAGCAGCTTCAATGGCAATGTGGGGGGCAGCTGAGAATAGGATTCAACTAGCTTCATTACCATAGCTTGAACTGTAATTTGACGCGCCAGCCGCAATGATCCTTCACGCCTCATATGGTCCAATGGCGCTGATCGTGAGTAATCAGAGATTACCATTGGCCGCATACTGTAACTACTCGACCAAGCTTTCTGCCACTGTACGTCAAAAGTCCACCTTGGAATTTCCCGTGCAAAGTAAAGTTTACGAACGCAGGCTTAGTGCAGTGACAAATATATCCCTGGACTCTACCATCCCCCCCCTGAATGATTGTAACGACCCGCTATAATACTGCCAGTTCTTGGCAGTATCGCTCACCAAAGCCGAACGCCATTCTACCTAACTTGGGTGCGGTGAGGTAGTAAAAATAGCGGATCGTTACAATCATTCGGGGGGGATAGTAGACCATCAAGGTAGGGTAGCGAAGCCCAAAGGATTGTAGGATTATAAGCTCCCAATAGGGCGCAGCGAGCAGTGGCATGTTTCAGGAAATTGGATTTGACATACCGCTCATGGTATTTAGTGCTGACATGGTCCATAAATACGTGTCGGGTCCAGCGCGTCTCACCTCAGACGAAATTGGCTTTATTTGGCAAATTATAATGGAGCTATCCATTATCACGACAAGATCCAACGTCAGCGCGGGATCACGTGGTGTAATGGCCGGGGGTGACAATATGATCAAGGTTTATTCGTAGGATTTAACTATAACTTTTGAGAAAATAAACGTTGTGTTTATTTTGTCTCCACCGATATTTATATTAAATTCGTATATATATACTCGGTCCCCCAAAAACTCTCAAATGTGATTGTTCAAAGTTGAGAATTATTATTTATGGGTTTAAATAATCAGCTAATAAAAACAATCGTGGGAAATCAAGAAACATTTATATTTATTTGATTACTATTCGTTGTGAGCAATGCCATTATGGGCAATCTCTCCTAGACTGTTGATCGCATGAGCACCATATATCCCGTATATATGACCGTCAGCTTACGGTTCGATAACACTACTGGGTATGATATCCGAGATATTTGTCAATCAAACCTATTAGGAGCGTCCATGAGGGGAACTATGCGGGGTAAGCGGGGTCACAACGGTTGTATACTCCGTATCCACATCGAGACCTCGGCGGGTGGCACACGTCTATAAAGAAGGGGATACCCTCTAGCTTCAATCACTCTCCTACATCATACCCTCTACTATATTCACATCCGAGATCCATCATCATAGTTTACCATAATGGCTCCTCCATCTGCAACCGGTGCCACTGCGGCCGAGTTAGACACAGAAACCCAGCGCGCCGTCGACACCGCGGTGATGGGCTCTAAATTCCCGACTCCCCCCAAGTTCGACGACAAATACAAGGAGCGCGAATACCTCAAAGGCCGCCTCATCCTCGCCTACCGCATTTTCGCCAAACTAGGCTACGATGAAGGCGTAGCCGGCCACATCACCCTTCGCGTGCGTCTCCCTCTCTTATCGCTCCAAAGCCGAAACTAACCGTCCCAGGACCCCGTCGAGCCGACCTCCTTCTGGGTCAACCCCTTCGGCGTCGCCTGGCCGCTGCTCACGGCCTCAGACCTCATCCTCGTTAACGCCGCCGGCGAGATCGTAGAGGGCGGCCCAGTCCGCCTCCTCAACAAGGCTGCTTACATGATCCACCACGCCGTCCACACCGCGCGCCCAGAGGTAAACTGCGTCGCGCACTCGCACTCCATCTACGGGCGCACGTTCTGTGCGCTCGGCCGCCAGCTCGACATCATCACCCAGGACTCGTGCGCATTCTACAACGACATCGCGCTGTACGATTCGTTCAAGGGGGTGGTGCTCGGCGAGGAGGAGGGGCAGGAGATCGCTGCTGCGTTAGGCAGCAGAAAGGCAGCGCTGCTGCAGAACCATGGCTTGTTGACGTGTGGGTTGAGTGTTGAGTCGACGGTGTTCTGGTTTACGTCGTTGGAGAAGTGCTGTCATGCGCAGCTGATGGCGGATGCGGCGGCGGGGGGAAGGGGGGGAGTGACTGTCAAGATAAATGAGAAGGAGGCGGAGTTTACGGCGAAGGCGCTTGGGAGTGAAATGGCTGGGTGGTTCAGCGCGTTGCCGGCTTTTACTGTTATGGAGAAGGAGGTGGAGGAGGGCTACAATAAATAGGGATCGCTCAAAATATGGGTATAATTAAACTAGCTACAAACATATTATTTTCAGTCTCCGTCTCTATCCTCTAATATCTGGATTTACGTGCCTGTTCCCCTATCTCTGTCTACTAGTTGCTGTCCCTTAATCTTTGCCCTACTGTGCCTGTTTGCCACTCTATCTACTAGTATCTGTCCCCGAATGTTTAGTTAACGTGTTTGTCTGTCCTCTTGTGCCCTGTTCCAAGGTGCTACCAGAATTTAAATTGGCTAGCATTATTATTTTTTATTCTGTTTGAGAGCAACCGGTAGTTATTATAATTCTAAGTAACTAAACGCTATAATTTTGATTATAGTTTTTATCGCCATATTTATCTGTATATGGAAACGATGGTCTGTTTAGTCGCACGTTTATAAATATCATGCCATACTAATTTTCTTCGGCGAGAATAGCCCCCTTTTGAGTTTGGTAACACGAGATACCCCCCTAACTAACTATGATAGCGCTGTCAAACTTTAGAAATTATCTCGCCATTTCTCGGTGGTGCTTATAATCCCACGTTGTGGCTTTATCGATTCTCAATATTTCAACCACAATTTTGGATACTGTCACCCAATAATCATTTTCTAACGTTCCCCTTTCACGGAATACTTTACGGTGACGACTGGGCCATTGCACTTCAAAATGGATATTATTACTCGCATATTCGAGCGCCTTGGATGGTTCTCCATAACTCGACCAAACGCACTGGAATCATCGCCTTTTCGCGAGCTCCCACTAGAGCTCATCTGCCATATAATAAGCTATCTTCCCCTCGAAGCAGTGGGAAGCTTAGGCCTATCCTGCCGTCCATTTTATTCATGTCTCCAGATGAGGCATCTGCACTCACTCAAAGAGGCTAAATATTCGACAATGAACCGATTCCTCCATTTACTAGAACGAGATTTGCCAAATCACATCGTCTGCCCAGAATGCAATAAACTACATAGTATTCTCTTCGCTGAGCGTCATCTGGCAACTCAGTTATATTTATCTCCGAGCGAAAATTTGTTAAAGTGCAGAATCTCAGATTTAACGGGCCAATGGGATAGAGGAATTCCAGGCGGATTCTCTTCGACCATTTTCCGCATGGCTATGAAAATTCATAGACAAAACAAAGACCCCAGCGCTCTTCTACGTCTGCTCTCCTACAAAGATTTGAATATATATTTGAAAGGGTTTGTCCGACTTCATATGGTTGAAGCGCGGATCTGCCACGGTTCGCTTCTCGTAAGAGAGCAAAAAGTATTCATGGTCCCGACCGCGCAAAAAACTCCCCTCCCATGGTATGACAGTTTCAGTTTCTGTCGTCATGTACCATTTATAGGGATGCCCCATTTATATTCTTGGGGAATCCGGGTCCCGCAAGCAGATGAGATTGACGAATATGAGAATAAGCAAGGTATCATATATTGCAAGCATTGTCGAACTGAGTTTCGCGTTGATTTTAAGAGCTATGGGAAGACGGGGAATGCAGTGTTTATTACAAGATGGATAGATTTTGGAAAAGGGCAAAATGTGAATGAATTTAACGGAAGAATTGGTTTCGAAAGGTGGAGGACATATCAGCGAGGTTCTATCTGTGCTGCCTTTGAGGAAAGCGCTGCATTTAAATTTGATTCTCTCCTGGCGAAGCAGGATATGAAGGATTTATGTAGGAAGCCTTATTGGACGTGGCCCGATCGTGCTAAAGTGCCGCGAAAAGGGGTTAGAAGCTATAAGGTTAGAAACGGCAGGCTCGTTCTTATCTTGTAAGTGAAGAAGGGGCGACGCCATTAACCATGCCTTCCACAACTAAATGCATTATCATCTCTCCTTTGCTCCTTCTCAAAATAATATGCCATCGTGCTATATTGACTCCCCAAATGTTTTTGATTTCCGTTTTCCCTTCTCTTCTGTTCTCCGCGCACGCTCGTTATACACCACGGTCGCTTATCATCCACGCACGCTCGCTCACGATGGGATTCGACATCGTCAACATCGCCATCGCCGCGGCCGCCGCATGTATCGGCGTTCCGTGCGCATACCACGCTCTTTTGCACATCTGGGCGTTCCACTGGCCTAACGGTAAGACGGCTGAAGCACTTCGCCCTACGACAATCGTTCTTGAGACAACTGTTGCTCCTGGTCCCCTTAAGCCCACCGCCTGGCAGAGAAGAACCCACCAGACGGAACAGTTGATAGCGAAACGCCTCGGGATACTTGTTCGCCAGGGACAACGCAGGGCCGCAGTGGATGAGCGGATCGCACGACACCTGGAGACACTCGTTACCGAACAGCGCACCCGCCCTCCCCGAAATTTTCGTGGTACTGCTGACGTTAATTTCAATTTTAGAGACCCGGGTTACTAACTTCTAGGGGTCTTGGGGGCTGACCTTAAATGCCCCTGGCCTCGAGGACGGAATCTTCCTGAGAGGTCGGCCGGCAAAGTCGAACTCCCACCTGTCCGTGGTGCCGGCTACGAACCTTCAGCTTCGTCTGGAGAGCCAACGGGAGTCGCACCAATGAGAAGAGAAAAGGGGGAAGAGGGACGGGGGAAGAGAGACTGGGAAAGAGAGACGGGGGGAGAGAGACTGGGGAAGAGAGACGGGGGGAGAGAAACTGGGAAAGAGAAACGAGGGAAGAGAAACGGAAGAGAGACTTGGAGATAGACATATGTAGAATAAATTCACCTTCTATTCCCCCTATCTACTTATTTATCCCCCTTTCTTTCCCTCCTCCATTCATCATAATCGCTATATATGCATGCATCCATTGCAAGATCGCAAAGCGGGGTATACTGATCCCCCATCCTTCCCAATCCCCGAAAACGCCAGAAAGGTTATGCACCTCCCACCCCAAACGCCAAACATTATCCGTTCATAATATCAAATCATAAAAAGCAGCCCCCCAACATCATTAAGCTCCATCCCCTCACTTCCCCTCCTTCTCCTTCCCCTCCCGTTATCCGCAGGGCGCTCATTATTGTTGCTAACCCTGCCACTATTTCGAGGACTCTGGGGCATAGACGGCATCTGGCTTCCACCGAGACTCTGCATCTCCACCGCCCCCCTATCTTCCTTCTTCCCCATAAGACTCCACCCCCTCAGCAGTCCCCCCTCGCTACCCCTCCTCATCAACCCTTGCGTCGTCATCGCCGATGCCGGCGGCGAGGGGCCATCGTTCATTAAACCCCCGACATCCTGCAAAAACACCGCCGCGCCACCCGTATTCGCCGAGTCATCCAGCGGCCCCGAGACAGGTGCCGGGAAACTATCAAACGGCGAGCCGCTGCGCCGCCTCTGAATCACCCTCGTCGACCCCCTCCGCGAGGGAACGGGACCAGCCACGCTCCCCCTCCGTGTAGGGCGGGGAGTCGTGCGCTTATCAGCAGGCGGAGGCGATTCCGGACCAAGGAGGTTACCGACATCGAAGAAATTGTCGTCTTGGCGCGTGGACGGGACGTGGCGAGGATCATAGTCGCCCACCGTCTCGACATCTGACTCGTCGCTGCGCCGTTGTGACGGGAAGCGCCAATTCCTGTCGATGCCTCCACCGGGCTCTGCGACGGGTGCGGGCCGCGCAATGGATGCGCCGCTATCGGGGCGGAGATCGGCGTCGACGCCGATACCGAGGCCGCGGACGAGTTCTTCGTCGCTGCCCCAGTGCTTGAATGCTACTGCACCTGGGCCGTAACCGCGGCCTCGGCGGGAGGAGAGAGTGCGCTCCATGGAGCCGGAGGATCCGAGCTTGTACTTGTGTTTCTTGACCCCCTTGTCGCGGACGAAGGAGCCGATGACGAGGGCGTTAGCGACGGCGGTCGCGAAGAGGATCTCGATACTGGCCCAGAGGGAGCGGTAGTGTTGAGCACCTTGGTGGCGGATGACGTTGGGTACGCGGCAGAGAGTGATGCCGATGGGGATGAGAGAGAGGCCGAAAAGCATGGTGAGCATGGTTTTCCGTCGGAGCGGCATGTGTGAGCCGAAGATGAGGGGGATGGGAAAGATGACGAGGAGAAGGTCGGTTGTTACGTTGGCTACGGCCATGGTGATAAGTTGGGCGTAGCCTTCACGGCATTGGGGTCCGGGGTCGGGGACAACTTGCCAGTAGTGCGTGACGGGGTGGCACTCGACGAGGTCGGCGATTACGATGGCAACCATGGTTGCGCCAAGGTAGTAGTACATGAGCCGTAAGACGAGTTCGTGAGTTGAGCGCCAGATGTTTTGTGTGAGGCGCTTAAGGAATTCAGCAATGGAGAGCTTGAGCATCCACAGGCTGTGAAGGGGCGGTTAGCAAAGTTCTCATATCGTCGCCAAAAAGCCGAATGCGTTGGATTGGAGCTTTTCGGGCGCAGTTAAAAATCAGAATGAAGAGGGAGTCTCACGATGCAGCATAAATGATCCTACTCCCCAGCACCAAACGGCTGCCGATTTCCCTGTGTGAGATATCTTGCTGGCTCAACCCATCCGTGATCACATTATTCGTGCCCCAGAGCAGCACAACATGGACCAAGGCCATCCTTGCCAGTATAGGTATTATACACAGAAAGGCGATTATATCCTCGGGAAACAGCTTCTCTGTGCGGATATAGCGCCCCGCAACGCGGAACAGTATGATTGTGACGGCGAATAGGGTACACCACCAGCACACGATCAGGGTGGCCTTGTCCTCGCTGAAGGTGCGCGCCGGCGGCGCCATCGTCCAGAACGCCGTCATGGTCGCGGCTTTGGCGTAGGTGCCAGTATTATTTGCCCTCCCGCCTCCACCGGGAGACAGGCGGGTGGTGAGGGTGGCCGCAGGCGGGGTTTATGGTGAGCAATGCTCGCGTGAGGGTTCGTGGGAGTGTCGAGTTCGTTTCTGACTGGGAGAGTTGGTGGGGGGAAGGGCGCAGGCGCGGAGTGTTTCGTGGTGGCGCCGTTGTATGGCGGATGGACGCTGGCTTCGAGCAGCGGCGTCGACGAGGTCAATGGGGGTTCTGAGTGGTGATATTCGAGGGTCAAGGTCGGCATGCGACAGGAGATTGGGGAAGTGTGAGGAGAGGCACTCCATGCTATTGCAGTAGGGCAAGATGTGGAGAGAAAGCTGGGCCCAAGCAAGTAAGAGTGAGATAGGCGTTTTTGTTAGTCAGGTTGGTGGAGTCCCATCGGGGGTCTGTGGTGGAGAGGCAGGTGGGTCAGCGAGTTATTTGATAGCCCTGCGTGGTTGACGTCGATGGGAGGGAGGGAAGGACCAGGACTGTGGATTCAAGGGCATGAAGAAGGATAGGCCTGGAGTATAGGATTGGTGTTTGTACCTTGTGAGTATCGGCAGGGTAGATAAGAGCAGGATGCGATGTCGATATGCAGGGTTGTGAGCGGGCGTTGAGTGGCGCATGGGGTGTGATAGGGAGAAGAGGCCGAGGGACGGAGTACAGATGAGTACGGCCGAGTACAACGATGGGGATAACTTGCGGAGGATAGGAGCAAGAGGAGGAGCAGCAGCTGTAGGAAGGCGTAGCAGGCGGCAGCAATAGAGTAGAAACGAGGAGGAGGAAGGAGGCGACTCGCAGACTGAGCACACACGACCAAGCGATAACGAGGCTTAGGCTGACCTGACACGGGCAACTTTCTGCGGCCGCATATAAAAAGGCAAATGCGGTGAGAGAATTCAGTGCTGACTGGTCCAGAGTAGGGCGCGAAGTGTAGTAAGTGTATAATAAATGTGGTACTAGAGTACAGTAAGTACTGAGTAACTCGTAACTCGTAAGGCGGCTGGGGGGGGGTGGATTTGAAGCTGACGGTCTTTGTCTTTTTGGTTGTAAAAACCCAGTTTTTGGAGAAAAGGAGCTATGAAAAGGCGGAAACTGGTTCTGCACCCACGGAAGGTACGACAAGTGTGGGATAGTTCGGTCGGGGTACTTAGATTGTCGCGTGCGATAACACGCAAATTGAAGTACCCCACCCCACCTTTCCCACACTTTTCCACGCTATCCCTTTGGTCCCTGCGCCATTTGCATGTACACAACCAGTACAAATTGAATTCTCAGTGGCGAAGTGAATGATAAGGAATGCGCCAGCTATGCCCCCAACAAAGATGAGACCATGGATGTTTGCCTCGAGTATCGGTGTTGTATCCTCATACGGTTCTGAAGGCCATACAAATGCCATAGAGAGTCATGAACAACTCATCGTATGCAAGGTCGCCATTTATCCTCTGCAGCCTTGCCAGTTGCCTTGTTGCCTTGACGCCTTTTCCTGCTGCTTGCCGCCAATACCACTATCAAACCAATATATCAGCCATGCGCGCATAGTATCAGCATCGTCATAAACCGCATCCCCAGCCTCGCTCTCATCCTTCATATCCCTCACCGTGACCGGGCACTCACACGGCGTTCATAGTCTCAGTGTCATGCATGGTTGTGGAATCCTCCCTGCCTCTTCGGCCTATTTCCGAACTATGACGATGGCTGTGGTCGGGTTGGAGAATCCTTCCCTGCTGCTGACTGTTCCTCCGCCCGTCCACCACCCGTGCAAACAGACCGCCCAGAGACCAACAGGACACACTTTGACACTTTGACTAACAACAACGAGAATTGACAGCACGAAGAGTGGCAGGGCCAAGAGCCATCACCCATCACGGCTTTCCCCTTCCTCAGCGCCCGTCTCTCACCCGTACACAATTCCCATTTCCCCCAATCCACCAGTCCCCAAAGGGAAGGTCGACTCCCAACTCCACGGGTCGAGTCGGGAAAGCGAGGGGGAGTGGAGAATAACAGCCCCTTGCGCACGTGCGATGCTTGGCTTGCGTAGGGAGTACTCCGTCTGCCGTCTCCTCTTTGCCGTCACTGCCAGTAGTCCAGTGGTACGTACCTCTCATCGAGAACCGGCGTGCACCTTATTAGATTGCCCTGCCCTGCACGATCCATTGAGGCACTCTAGGCTATCAATGGGATGTGGTCATGGTAGAACCAGACAACTAGAGTCTCACCGTGACGCGACGTGGAAACCAATCTTCGGCGGTAGCAAAGCTGTAATCACCGACCTGAGACATTCCATTCCCCGAACTGACGCCACACCAATAAAACACGGCTTCCAGAAGCCCTCGTCTCCGTCCCTAATGTCTCGGGAGAGCCATGGCATGGCATGGCGTCCTGACATGGTGTGTGTGTGCGTTCATGCCGAGCGCGCCACGCGCCTTTCTGTCACTTCCATCACCTCAACCTGTCGATCAATGTGACAAAACTCCAACAAGCTCCAGCGACATCCTGTGCCCCAAACCCCATCCCGCGCGACACCTCTGTGCGCCCTCCTCGGCGCATGTGATGGATCTAGGACCCTCACTCCCTTATCTCACGCGCAGCACGACATGTGAGGGTTGTGCGGCATCATGCAGAGTGTAAACAAAAGCAAACAGGCGCTCGAACCACACCGAGATCGGTGAGAGGCTTCGTGCATGCGCTTTGGGGTAGTGGGAGCTTCCTAATGCGGTGCCAGGAGGCGTCAGTCTGTGCCGTGCCGTGTGGACGTTGGGTTGGGGATCGACAGCGCCCGAGCAGAGTTTCCCATTCCGAAGTTTGGGTGGTGCTGGTGTGGTATGTAAATGCGTGTTTTATGCTGGTACGTCCATCTTGTAAGTTTGTCATAGTTCAACTGGACTGGACGCCATTTCGTCACGGTATGCTCGAATTGGACGATTGGTGGTATCTCTCTGTACGTACAATACTGTATCTTGTAAGCCTGATCTCCGAAGCAACCCGTAAACTTCCAACGGGGAATTAGACGATCCAACATGATCCAACATCTCTCTTTGTCGCTGTGGCTCGAATTGATATCGTGCCTTAGGTAAGGTGGAACAGCAGCTATTTCGAGATCGGTTGGGGATGCCGTATTAGGCAAGTCACTGCGTGATCCTTCGGAGTGGCTTATGCGGGTTGATCTGCAGCGCGTGAGGTATTTTTGGTGATGGAGTGGGGGTTGGGGATATGATGTGATGTGATGGCCTGAGATGCGATGGGGGAGCTGTTGGATAGCCGTTGGAGGAAGGAGGGATTGAGGGTTGATAGAGCTTGTGCTGTTTGTGTTCCCAATTGGAATTGTGAGGTATAATAAACCAGGGTGTATGTCGGCGATACCGCTTTTTTTGAGGCAAGTCTGCGCACAGGTACATATCAGAGTACTCTATATCACATTGCTTGATATTATAAAACATTTAATAGGACTTGAAACAGGCCTCGGCAAGTTTTACTTTTTCGGATTGCATTAGATTTGGACTATCTGGTTCTCTGAGACATGACTGTGATGGCCGGCAGCGCCACTTGCAGGGACAGAAAGGGGGTTTAATGATAAGTGACAGCTACGAGTAACATAAATGAGAATGGGGCGTAAAAGGCGGACTTACACAGTACTATAGTTGCTCGTCGACTCAGTGGTGGCGGCGTTCAGAGCGTATCCGCAGACCGCGAGTTGGTATGCCTACCATTGCCAACGTATCCAGCACCTGAGGACCGACCCAGCCAGCAGAGACAGACATTATCCCTCGAGAGCCTCAAAGTAAGCGTGCACTTCAGCCGCGCTCACTTCCATCCTCCAGCATCGTGTAATGATATCTCCGCAAGCAAGACTCGTCACATCCGGGTAGGTATGTGCTCTATACAGCTTCTCAACCTCATCACTCGCAATATCCCCGTAAGGACACACTCCCGTCATGATAAAGTAAACCAACGATCCAAGTCCAAATACATCATCCCCTAGCGACGGCAAGTCCTTCCAGTTCTCCTCAGGCCACCGATACCGCGTCCCAGCCATAGCAGACGGCATAGACCCCGACAGCGACGACCCCCCAAAATCCGCAATCTTGAGATCAAGATCGCCGTCGAGTAGGAAATTGCGCGGCGAGACATCGCAGTGCGTAACACCCGCAGCGTGCAAGATGCTAAGCCCCTCGCTCGCCTGCCTAGCCCATCGCTGCCGCAGTTGGGGCGTCACGCTTTCCGGTTTGGCACCCATATACTCTTTCAGTGAGCCGTTCTCCAGATACTCCATCGTGAGGCAGCAGGTCTCCGGGTCCCACTCGACTAACCGTGGGATGCGGGGATGCAATCCGATAACATCGTAAATACGAGCTTCAGTCCGCATGTCCTTACAGTGGTCTTCGAAGCATCGCCGGTCGGGATCTGGGTGCGGCGTCTTAACTACGTCGCCTGACAGTAGGCGTTCCAGTAGTGCGGTCCCGCTGAACGCAACGCGCGTTCCCTTGGTTATATATGTGATTTCGTTTGGCTTGAGTTTGGCGGGCATGGGGAGAGGAGGAGGCCTATTGGGGTAGGCGCGTCGCTCCCACGAGCCGGGGATGGTGATGAATGTTATAGTCCTTCCGCAGGCCTGCTGGTTTACATCGTTGTTGGGTTCGACTGTAGTATCTAACGGTGCGGTGGCCTGGGTGCAATGGCTTAGCAACTTTGCAAGTAGATGGTTACTTAGGGAGCCTTACGCGCCTAGCCTCCTCTTGGGTGATGGAGTTCTCGATGTCCCCCATCGCTCTTTCTCTGCGGGGAAGAGGAAGGAACAACTAGTAATACCACTCAAAACAATGGGAGGTACTGATAGACAATGGTCCATGTTACATGTCTGTTGATGTCCAGACGAATGGGCGGCCGATGGGGGAGACGAGTTGGGTGTAACCTTGAGAGGTTGACGCGACCAATTGAGCAACAATTACATAAGCGACCTCTATTTACACACCACAACTCAACTTCCACAATGCAAATGAGAAAGCTGTTAGTGACTCAGATTCTCTCTATTTGCTGTATATGAAAATATAAACGCAGACTTAAGAGGGCGCATGCATAAGAAGATGAGTTGGGAGAATGTTAGGCTGGCAACGGACAGAAGGGAAGGGTTGCTTTCATAGGGACTTGAGAAGGGGCTCGACTGGAATGAAGAATTCCCCCAAGGACATATTATAAAACTCTATTAGTTATCCGGAAGGATATATCCTAAATATCATTTTCGTTCGGCTAGAAGCCCAGTGACCGCTAAAGTGCCCCAGCGGCTACTCATCCATCCATCCATCCGACCAAGACCAACTCTCCTCCTACTCTACATCAAGAAGCCACGGGTCTTGTAACAGCTCAAATGCCGACGCTCTTGATTCTGGCGTCCATCTGACCATTGGGTTTGGCGCTATGATTTGGCCCAATCCGCTTAGGCAATATTCCGTGCAGATCCACAGCAATGTTGATTCCCCTCGACCTCAGAATATGAGTATCGCTACACTAATGGGTATACCGCTCATGTAGATCTTTTACTACGAGCCATTGAAGCAACTTGGGTGTCGGGCGGGCTGAAATCCACGAAGCCATATTTCTTGTATAAGGCTGCACCCTCCTTGCTCGCATTCACGAAGGCGGCTACACCGTCCTTGTCAGCCAAGTCGCAGCCCCATTTAACGAGCATCGAGCCGGCTCCGCGCCTTTGATAATCGGGATGAGTGCCCAGGCTTTCCAGGACTGTCCCACCAGCATCCCCAACAGTCAGCAATCGCGTCTCCAAATGTCTAATTATGTGAGCGGGAAAGGGATCTCATTCCATACAGTAGTGCTTCTCGTCGCCCATGACCCGCTTCCTCTCATTTTCCATCCCTCTGACAAGCTCGTCACATGTCTCGGTAGGCGAGTCTTCATGCCACGGCGGAAAGCGAGGGCCACGCTCTTCAGGCATAGCTAAGTCCCATATGCCATAGGCAATGAGCCGCGGTCTGCCCTGGTCATCCTTTGATTCGGTGTCGACTACCCGTAGGTACTTGTTGGTAGGTCTCTGGATGTTGCTGAGGTGCCGGTCATGTTGCCATTTGTGCATGCCGGGGGTGTTGGGGAGTAACTGTCTGACTACCGGCTGGTCAAAAGTCTCGAACCAGAGCTCCGTGAGGGCAGGAACGTCTTCCGTGGTAGCCAGCTCGAGCACGAGAGGGTTGGTTGTTGTAGTCATATTGGATGTTGCTTTGTGCCTAAATGTGTCGTGTCGTGCTGCGTCTTATCGAGTGTGTAGTGCTTAGACGAGCACAACGGCTTGGTAGAGGGATAGGCTTGGTAGAGGGATAGTCGAATGGAACGGGGGGATGAAGAGATATATCGTTGAACAGGTGAGGGGTTACAGTCAGCACAGATAGGGAAAGGGCTGCAATCTTATGTGGTGCTTATGAGTAATACGACGGACACCAAGATGCATGCAGCACTTCGGGGGCTGCTTCGCAATAGTCAACTTAATTAAAGGCCTCTTTTTTAGTTAAGATGTCTCGGCCAATAGACCCTTAATCAACCCACAAAAAGGGTCGTATAAACTTAGTGTCCTAAGCGCACAAAGATGACCATTTTACAGGTGTCAGTAGTACTGGCGATCTCCCTCAATCGCTGTCCCATCAATCTGCCTTTCGACCCTGACAACTCCTGGTCATTGATATTGCGCAGTTTCTGATATCGCGGCAAAACCATCAGCGCCAAGATTTAGACGCCTTTCGCGACGCCGCCACTAAATGGGCCGGCCCAGATATGGGTGAGATGTAACACAGTTCAGTGAACATCCGCACTGCCACAGTAGGATGTTGTTCAGCCTTGTGACAACAGCGGAGACTCCCGCCCCCACGATAATCTGACAATCTGACCAAGGCAAATATTGACCAACAATCTTCCCCTCTTATATCTCCGCGCCCTTATCTAGTTTTCCTTTATGAAATTGCGCCGTGGACAAAATTGCCCCAGATGGAAGGGGTATGAAGTATATATACACTACTGAAACACTTTATAGTAGTCCTCCATCGCTATTGCTTAACCCATACTGCACCCGCAAAATTATCCGTCGGATTCGCTTGATTCGGAGCAACAACATCTGCCTTTAAAAAGCAGTTTCCACCCGTATTAGGAACTGCCAATGTGACATTCCCAATCCACACTATGAGCCCACAAGGTTTATCAGGGTTTTTATCACTCATCTTTGCACACTCGTCTATACATAGATCGATTGTATTAGTTTTCGTCTTCTTAAGGTCGGCACCTTTGTAGTTGACATCGCAGTCGATCCGGTAGGTATAGTTCTTCGATGATCCTGGAGGAACGGTGCTATAGTGTGTTTCGTTGCGAGCAGGGCAGTCGAGAGGTAGGACTCCAGCGGTTGGGAAGGGCTCTGCTGGGGTGACTGATGATGTAGGCGTGCTGCTGCTTGTTGGATCGCCGCTACTTGTTGGAGTGGCTGAAGGGGTGGATGAAGAGGCAGAAGAAGGGCTAGGAGTTGAAGTCAGCTCATGCAAGATGTCACAACTGAAGAGCTCCAGCCCGTCTATTCAACACTAACCTTTGATTATCCTCCGACTTATTAGCATTCTTCGCAGCTATCGAGCCTCCAACACCTCCTCCAACAGCAGCAGCCACAATCACGATGGCTACTACTAACAGAATCCAGAAGGTTCGCTTCGCAACTCCACATATCCTTCCATCTCGTGGTGCACTGTGATCTTCAACCACAGTGTCCTGCTTGTAATACTCCACTGGCGGTTTTGTGGGCTCGACCTTGGTATAGTGCTCTAAGCCTCCATGATCTGGATTGACGAGTAAACCGTCTCTTTCGACGGCAACTTGTAAACCTTCGCTTTCTGGATAGGACATGGTCGCTATAATCCCTAACAAATGACAACAGACAATATCAATCGTTACGAACAGGGAGCGCGACTATTTAATACAAACCAACAGAATGGGTCTGGCAGGGAGGATTGTGTAGACGATAACTCAGCCGCACCTTAGCTTGCGCTAGGTATGCAGGCCGTGAGATACTGTCAGCACAAGCCATTTCTGTCACTCAATCAGTCCACTGGTGCATATTTCCTTGACTATTTATGGGGCTTGTGTATAAAATTGAGAGTTGTGCTAAGATTGATACATAGTATAACATGTTCGTTTACTAAATCTGGAGCGAAAGCGAATCTGGGCGGCGGCTATACCCCACTAAAATTCTAAAATAGCCATGTAAGGTTTTGGTTGACATAGCCTCCAACCTCGACCCCACCAGTCCAGAGACCGAGAAACCCCACCAACACTCCCCAGCACCATGACAGAAATATAGTTTCAAGAAAGCTCCCCGTGTATTATCCGCTAGAGCCCTATCCTGTCCCCAAAAATGGATGCCGCCGAGGACGACAGAGACATCAAGCTCCAAAAGCTAAGCTCCACCTTCATTGCCGACTTTGAGCTCTCTCTCCACCCCTTCCTCTACCGCACCACCGCAGATGGCACCCCGAAAGTCCGCCGCAACGTGCGCGCCCGCGAAGCTGACCGCCTTGTCGGCCTGGTACCCCTCACTTCTACCCCCAGATATGCCCAGTCAGCTGACCCCTGCCTGTAGCTTGAACCTTTCCAAGAGCTCCCCCAGTTGCTGGATCCGCACTTGGGCCGCTTCCTGCCCGTGCTCGCGGATGCACTACTAGCTTACCTGCGCGCGCCGCCGCGAAAGAAGGGCGCGGCGCGGCCGCTCCTGGTGACGCTTTCGCAGGCGATTTGTAGGCTGCTGTACACGTTTTGTAAGATTCGGGGGGAGAAGGTTGTAGTACGGTTCTTTGGAGCAGAGACGAAGAATTTGGAGTTGTTGCTTAATGCTGTTGAAGAGGCGGAGGATGAAGTACTTGGTGAAGACGGAGAGGGGAAGGAGGCGTGGACTTGGGAGGAGCGATATATTTGCTTGCTGTGGCTGTCGCATCTGCTCTTAGCGCCGTTTGACTTGTCGACTATTTCGTCTGCGGGCACGGGGAGAGTGAAAAAGCCAGAAATAGCGAACCTGGTGTGGCCAGAGAAGCTACCAAGCGTCGCTGCGCGGGTAATTCCGCTGGCGATCAAGTATCTAGGA
The DNA here is from genome assembly GCA_000750815.1 of Pseudogymnoascus sp. VKM F-4516 (FW-969). Classification (NCBI taxonomy): domain Eukaryota; kingdom Fungi; phylum Ascomycota; class Leotiomycetes; order Thelebolales; family Thelebolaceae; genus Pseudogymnoascus; species Pseudogymnoascus sp. VKM F-4516 (FW-969). Next base: position 57,986 of record JPJZ01000103.1, read on the forward strand.
GCTGCTGGGAAAGAGAGAGATGCGGCAAAGGCTCTGTTGGTTCGCATTTCGATGAGGCGAGATATGCAGGCGCTGGGACTACTGGATGCGCTCGTTCAGTGGGCTATGGCATGTTTGAAGTCATCTACGACCCTGGCGGCGAACTCATCGTACTACTACATCGGCGTGCTGTCCTATCTGGCTGGAATCCTGATATCGTCGCTCAGCACTGCCGACATGGACCCATACCTCCTGAAAGTCTTCCGCACGGTGCAGAATATCTCTGACGAGGAGAATGTTGCATTCAAGACTGTGCATGCGTCTGCGATAGCGCGCAAAACCGTCATCAAGGTCCTCCGTACCATTGCCGTCTTGGCTCTTCGGAGAGAGTACTCATCCAAAGGAAACGAGGTTATTACCACCGAAATTGCCGAGTCCACCATTGGATACCTCCTCGATGCTTTAGCCGACAACGACACCCCCGTCCGCCTCGCAGCTAGCAAAGCCCTTTCAGTCATTACGCTCAAGCTTGCCCCTGACCTAGCCTCACAGGTCGTCTCCGCTGTTCTCGAGTCTCTTACTACTAACGTCCTGTGGACCACCCTCCCCGACGGCACGAAGGCCCAGGATCTCTCTGCCGTCAACCCTCAAGAATGGCACGGTCTTATCCTCACCCTCTCCCACCTTCTCTACCGCAAATCCCCACCCTCCGACTCCCTTGCCTTAATCCTCCACGCCCTCCTCACCGGCCTCACCTTCGAGCGTCGCTCCACCTCCGGTAGCTCAATCGGCACCAACGTCCGCGATGCAGCCTGCTTCGGTATCTGGGCCCTCGCACGCCGCTATACCACCCGCGAGCTGCAAAATGTTGACACCGCTGAGGTCAGTGCCGCTACCGCGCACGGCGAGAAATCAATCATCCAGATTTTGGCCACCGAGCTAGTCGTTGCCGCCTCTTATGATTCAGCTGGGAACATCCGTCGTGGCGCGTCGGCTGCACTGCAGGAGTTGATTGGTCGGCATCCAGATATTGTCACCGAGGGAATTTCTGTCGTGCAGGTGGTAGATTACCACGCTGTTGCGTTACGGTCAAGGGCTATTCTTGAGGTTGCGCCTGCAGCGGCTAGGCTGGGGGATTGCTATGCGGAGGCATTGATGAGGGCACTGTTTGGGTGGAGGGGCGTGGGGAGTGGAGATGCGAAGTCAAGACGGACGGTTGCAGGAGGTGTAGGGGCACTGGTGAACCTGTTCGGCAAAGATGGAGGGGAGAAGCCATGGCGGAGAGTTCAAGGGTTGATCGCGCAAATTGATGGTCAGCTAAAGAATTTGAAGGCCAGGGCCATTGAGGAGAAGCATGGGTTAGTGCTGGTAATGGCTGCAGCTGCTGCGGCGCTTCCTGCACTGTTGGGAGTGGATGCTGTGAAAAAATGGGACGATCTACTGGATACTGTGAGGTCGATTCTGCAGGTGTCATTGGGGTCACTCAAGAGTGCTGTGGAAGCGACATCTCGACGGCCTGAACTTGGACTTGAGGCTGCATGTAGGCTGATTGTCGCTGTGTGCCCTATTATCAGAATGTCAAGGGTGCTTGAGGCCATGAAAGGTGGCTCTCATGCTGCTTTAGATGCAGTAGCCTGGGAAAATATTCTTCGCGACAACGAAGCCGCCCCAAAATGCGTCCCTGACGACTCAAACGACTCAGCCGAGGTATCGGAGTTTGTTGAAACGGCTAAATCCCTCATTGACGCCTCTCTCCGCCTCGCTGACCTCGAAACCATCGAAGCCGCTGTCGCCGCCGCAACAAGCCTAACCCTAATCCTCCCTACCGCGGCCAGCGAATCTCTCATCCACTCCTGGACCCTCGCCGTCACAGACCGTTCGAGCCGCACTCGCTACCCTGGCTACCTTTTTGCCCTCGCCAGCGTCTTCACCCATACCCAATCGCGCGATGCGATCTGTACCCTCATCTTGAGCGAGTGGCAAGAGGCCACGAACATCTTACATCGCGTGTCTATCCTACAGTGCCTCAATCGCGCAAGGATCCTAGACACCCACACTACGCGTTTCGTCCCGTTGATCGCGGAGGGGTTGGACGACTATACGACTGATGCTCGTGGGGATATCGGATCCCTTGCGCGTATTGAAGCGCTAAAGGCAACAAGTAGGGCATTTGCAACGATTCCGGGCGATGCACGACCCGCGATACGAGATGGTGATAGCAACTGGTTTGCAGATGAGGATGTATTCGGCTCCCTCTACAGCCGCACCCTGCGCCTCGCTGCAGAGAAGCTCGATAAAGTCCGCGCAGAAGCACAAACCGCGCTGGCAATCCTAATTCAGGATCCCATGTATGTTTCCTCCTTTCTCTTCAGCCTCAAAATAAAACTAATCCGCTCCTAGCCAACACACTGCCTTCACCTCCGCCCAACACGCTACGCGCACCTACTTCCGCCACCTCCTCGACCTCCAACTCCCCTCCTCGACCTGGCTATCTACCAGCCCCCTCCACCACCACCAGCGCTGGGCCTCCCACCTCTTCGACGGCTACGTCAGTGCCGCCGACTCCGGCGCCGAAGGCCTCATCCGCGCCTCCCGCGCAGCCCTGAATGATTTTTGCTTCGCCGCCCCCGCCAACCGCGAGCTTGTCTGCAACACGCTCGTGGGGTCTGTGAAGCGCCTCCACGACGCGGGGGATGAGCGGGTGCTGCTCCCTATGATGTCGGTCGTTGCTTTCCTATTCGATGCGGGGATTTTGGAGGGGGGAGAGAAAGGATTGAGAGGGCTGTTTTTAGCGACGCAGCGAGCGCATTTTAAGAGCGGGAGTGTGAGAAAGTTGGAGGTCGCTGTGAGGGTTTATGAGGGATTGTTGGGAGTAAGGGAAGAGGAGAGGGAGGTGGAGAAGGTGTTGCTGAGGATGTTGAGGCATCCGTTTCCGGGAGTGAGGAAGGCCGTGGAAGATGTGTTGTGGGTTGGTAGGGGAGTGGGGAAAGGTGGGGTGGGGGTTCAGGGAGTGAAGAGGGCGTTGGAAGAGAGATGGGAGGGTGGTAAAGAGTGATGATGGGGTTATAAGGTCTTGACGTGATCCGAGTTCACATATAGAACAGATGACACAACGCTGACATAGAACCAAATAATCGTTATTGGTGCCTCTTTCACATAACCCTGCTAACTCCTGTTCTACTTATCCCAGCCACTTGTCCGTTATATATATCCTGGGTATATCCTATCCAACTCCGTCCTTGCCAATAATACATAGTAAAAATACAACCCAAAACGCCGACCTCTATCTTCGGTTTCTCAATCGTAGCTCCACCTTCTCCTCCTCAAGCCCATACTTCTTTATCCTATCCACCTCCTGTACATTCGCCACCATCTTCTCGAACCTCTTCTTCTTTTCTCTACCTCCCTCCCCAACAAAAGTCAACTTCACATGGTTCAGCTTCTGCTTCTCCCCTCCTCCGCGTCCTTCGTTATTATAATGCGCTCCCAGCGCCGCCAAATTCACCATATTGCCCCTCCACCACTCTGCCCAAAGTGGATCTGTGCCAAATCTCTTAGCGGGCCCTGTAATAGAAGAATGCGTGCACGGAGGGTTGCCTCTCAGACATGAGCAGTTATTTTTCTCTAGCACGGCTTTGGGCGCACCAATCGGAATCTTAAGCAGAGTAAGCCCACCGCCGTTGTCGCTGCTATCGCCTGTGTCTCGACGTGATTTGTGAGAAACGGGCTGCTTCTCAGGCCGTAGGAACATCACCAGAAGCGGCTCGCGCGGAGTTTGGAATATAAAGGCTTCGGTGTTGCTGTCGCGCGGGTCGGAGAGTGATTGTATATCCGAAACAGCTGTTGCTGCGCTACGCACTGACAACGAAGTAGCCTTTGACGGTGAAAATGAACTTCTGGAGAATATCGTAGATTTGCGTGGTGACGAAAGGCGGGCGGATGAGTCGTAGCGTTTGCGGTGACTCGTTTCCATGGATGAGTTGGAATTTGATATTGGGCGTATGGTAGATGCTGACGTGACGGAAGAGGAACTACTGTAGATAGTGGGCAAGGCGTTCTGTGCAGGAACGCTGGGCGAGAAATTCCAGATCTGGATTCGCGCCTTGTAGTGTGTTTGCTTGTCAGCCATGACAATCACGTCGATGTCGTTGTAATCATCGACGACACGATAACCTGTAATAGCTTCTTGAAATCTGTAGAGGGTTTCATACGTCTGAAAACTAAGGAGGTTATCGTGCGTGGGCATGCCGGAGGTGTATAGTCCAATATCGAACCCAAAGGCCTGGTTTTGAGGATCAGCGTAGATGGGACTGAGGGTAACGATACGGAGGTCAAATTCTCGGCTGAATTATTAGTTAGCTTGGCTATTATAAAGCGCGCGAAAGGAGAAGCAACTTACGATCGTGATTCACTGATTCGTTCTGATGCCGAAGTCTCTTTGGTGATCATTTCGAGAACTGTCTCGGTCTGGCGAAGTAATACAAGAGATCTTTGTCGTTCAGGGTTCAAATGTACCAGCGGAGTTTTTAAAATGGTTTTCATATCATCGATTTCTGTTAGATGCGGACGGTCATAGCTAGCCACAGGTATAGGCCAGATCAAAAAATCCTCTTCTCCGAGTAGGCATAGAGACATCTCGTCTGGTTCGTTTTTGACCTTGCACGGGTTTGCTGGCTTATCTGAGTGTTGATTGAAGAGGTGCAGGCACTTTTTTGCCAAATCCTCTACAAAGTATTTCAGAAGTTGGTTACCACTGGCGCATGAGTCGACATATTCGGCGCTGCGTTGGATTCTTTGGATAACCCAGATGCTCCTCATCATACTAGCATATTGCCTGGGCCACTGGGTTGGGGATACCGGCTGGACACCCCGTGAGCGCGAAAGCCTGGCTATCGCAGCCTCTTCTTCGTAATGCTGAAGGAAGGCATTGATGCCATCATGCATAGGGAATGTATCATCAGATCGTGATCTTGGTTTGGCGTCTATGGCCAGCTTTTCAAATTTCTGTACCAAATATGGCGGGATAACGATCTGGTGGCATCGAACATCTTCCTGGGCGCCAATCGCTCGGGCATCTCCAAGAATAAGCTCCTTGATCTGACCTAGTACTAGTAGCAAGGCTTCGCCATAATTGATCACCAGAGACTGGATATCGAGGAGTAATTTTCTGTTGGATTGTTAGGAACATATCTTGAAAGTAGGAATGGTAGCAACTTACAGCTCAAGAGGCTTCAATAATGCTAAGATCTTGATATTATGAAATATGACCTTCTTGTGAAGCAGCGTAACTTCGTCCTGAACAAATGCATTCCAGATTATGTTACGGATGAAGCCGCCCTTCTCCTCAAAGCAGTCGCGCCTCGTTAATAACCGCGAACATTCCTGAATAGTGGAATGGGGATCATCAAGTATTGCGTTCAGGTCTCTTGTGTCATAGAAACTAGAACTACCTGGGATAGAGCAGGGTGGAATGCTTTGAACCTTTTCAAAGATTATTTCCAGTTGATGGAGATTCTGATAGAGGGCGTTGACGGATTGGCCGAATTCGGTGTATTGGGAATCTGTGGAAAACATAGGTCAGCACGGTCCACAGTATCATCAATAAATTAAGCCGAGCTTGAGCGGATAGCAACGTGAGGGTTCTGTTTGTGATATTGAGATACTTACTTGCGCTATAGATTCCCGTGAAGCCATACTGGTAGAGTTTAAACGTAAAATTCGCACACTTCGCAATATCGCTAATGCTAACAAAAGACATTGTCGTGGTATGCGCTATTTAGCGCCCAATAAGTGTGTCTCGCAGGAAGGAGTATCGTTAGATAAGATCAACAGAGTCTGGGGTGAGAGGGTTGTTTTAAGGGTGCTTGGAGGCGGAGCACCATGGAGAGAGTCAAGGCAGGTGCAGGGTATCGGATGTAAAATAAACAACATGCATGTCATTCAGCTCTAGTCGAGTACGATCCGAGTCACTGGTAATCTCGGGGCAAGGGTAAAAAGGAAATATATGCAGGGCCTCGCGTCTGTCACAAAGGAGAGAACCAACGTCTGAGGGGGGTGGCAAGGCTGGCGATTCGGTGAAGACAGAAGGTACGACGGAGAAAATGGAGGATTTGGTCTGCGTAACCTTTCCGCAATCACTTTGATTCAGAAAAGGCGGCACGTGCACAGCGGTCGTGTGAGGAGGAAGGAACGCCTGGATGTGTGCCTCTTATCTCTGACTCTTCGACGTCTTGTCTTGTGAGAGAGATGGGATATTTTACGCGCTCATGGTGGTGGTTGTGCCGCGATGTAGCTGTTCGAAGAGAGGCTGTGAAAATTAGCCTGGGAAATAGAACGCCATTTCCTGGCCTACCTGATTCACCGACCCGTGATGCCGCGTGGTGGTGGCGGCCATGTTTAGAAACGAGCTGCTGTTGCCTTACATTGTTATATTGTTGCACTACTGCACGTCGGGTGGGAAGTGAGGCTGTGAGGCTGTGAAGCTGCAGGGCCAAGGCGGCATAGAAGATATGATTGACGGGGAGATGACAGTGGGCACGCGATAGCGACATTAACCGGATTGACTGCGTCAACCCCACACCCGAACAGGAATGGTTACGCGACTCAATATGCAATATTGAACATTGACTGGCTCTTGGAAGGCGGAGGAGATGCTTAATCTAGTGAGTGCTGCTCGAATTGTGTTTTCATAATTATATGATTTATGTACGATTTATATGGCTATTTTGAAGAATTTCTGTGTGTGCTGGCCATCCCATGCATAATTCAGCATGCAACCACCATATACGACGCATCACGTCGCACACATTCAGACCGGTTTGCATATTACTTCCTCTTCAGTCCAAGCCTCCCCATCACCCGGGAACTGTAGCTGCCGGGGTTTTACCTCTTAACTGTTATCAAGACAAGGCCCCTGCCTCAAGGCTGTGCACCTACCTCAACTCTCACATCTGGTCAACCGTGGCGAGGCTCTCCAGCCTCCCCAACCTTGCACAAGCATGAGGGGCGCAAAACAATTTCAAAATGCGTAGCGCCCTGTCCCGTAGGTGTTTTTTATATCTTCCTCATGTGTCCCACTTCTCCGGTCTAATCTACACCCTGCCTGCACTCTCGATTGCACATGCCTCGGATCTGACATGTCAACGCGGATCGAGCAAGGCTCGAACATACCAATGACGGAACGCTACTACTCCAACTCGCCCTCACCCTTTAGCACGGCTAAAAGCTTTGAGGATGGCCGCAGTGTAGACAGCGTCAGTCCTATACCCACTAACCACCAGGCGGCTCATGGAAATGGAGTTGCAGCAGCTGCCTCCGATCAGCCGGGTGGCATGGGCCTTGCACCCGAAGATGAATTCTTGCTCAACGAAGCCGATGTCCATGCAAAAGCTGTCGCAAAGCCGATGCGGCTGGGCTCATTAACAGTGATGTGTTTGATCTTTAACCGTATGATTGGTGAGTTTGAAGAACCTTCTACCCCGAGATACTGAAAGCTGGCTCGTTCTAATGCTCTGAGAAGGCACGGGGATTTTTCGAACTCCAGCAGTGGTCTACAGTTATACGCAGTCCGTAGGCATCAGTATGGCTTGGTGGGCACTAGGTGCAGTGTCTGCCATAGCTGGTATTCTAGTGTACATGGAACTCGGCCTTACCATTCCAATATATAGGATTGGCGGAATAGAAGTCTCAGTCCCGCGGAGCGGTGGAGAACTCAACTACGTTCGTCTACGCTATTCACTGGCAAAGCACTAGTACAAGTACTAACATGATGTGCAGCTTAAACATATCTTCAGAAAGCCCGCCTTTTTCACGACCTGCGTGTTCGGTATTGCTTTCATTCTCCTCGGCCACGTGGCTATGAATGCAATCGCCTTTGCAACATCTGTCATGGAAGCTTCGGGCCAAATGGACCGTCCTAACCGCGAAGCCATCATTCGGGGCATCGCTATAAGCACGGCGTTTGCCGCCTGTTTTATCCACGGTGTTTGGCGCCAAGGTGGCATTATCATCAACAACCTCCTTGCTACCGTCAAAATCGCCATCCTCGTCTTCATGTTTATTCTCGGCATGCTTGCCACAAGGGATGATATCTTCCCCCCTGTATCCACCAGCGAGTTTCCCGCCCCCATCTCACGAGAATCAAGCGCCAGCGCCTACACATACGCAGAGGCATTCCTTGCCATAATCTTCGCTTTTGGCGGCTTTAACCAGGCCAACTATGTCATTGGCGAAGTGGACGACCCACGACGCCGTTACAAATGGCCAGCCTTTTCTGCAGTCGCAATCGTCTCGGCGCTCTATCTCCTTGTTAACGGCGCCTACTTTGCTGCCGTACCTGTTGAGTACTTCTCCGCCGATGACCCAATCACTGTCGCCCACCGCCTCTTCCTCTTCACCCTCGGCACTATCTCGCCCGCCTGGAAGGCCCGCGCACCACAAATGCTCTCCGCATTCATGGCCGTATCCAGCCTGGGCAATATAATAGTCATGACCTACACTGCTGCGCGCGTCAAGCAAGAAATCGCCAAAGAAGGCATTCTTCCCTTCCGCAGTCTCCTCTCACGCTCCTATCCCTCAGTTCGCATCCCCATCCGTGCACTCTGGGGCTCCAAGCGCCCAACCCTCCGCGAAGACGTCCCCCTACCCGCCCTCGTCCTCCACTTTTCTGTCTCCGTCATCCTTATCCTCGCCACCTGGCGTCTCTCAACAGCCGCCACCTACACCCTCCTTGTCGATCTGTACTCGTACACCGTTGACGCAGCCTTTGGCGCCTTTATCGGCTTCGGGCTGCTCTATATGCGCTTCGTCTCTCGCCGTGGATGGGCCGCACAGTCCCGCGCGAGCGGATTCCCAGTCCCGGCCTATGTCAGCGGCGTTGCTGCACTCATCTTCGGTATCGCGAATACATTCCCTGTTGCGGCGAAGTGGGTGCCACCCGATGTAGCAACGGCAGCGTGGCTGGTGGTGCCATGGTTCACGACGGGGACGGTGGGAACGGTTATTATGGTCGTCGGGATGTTGTGGTGGGCTACATTTAGATGGGTGGTGCCGAGGGTGGGAAGAGGGAGAGTGGGAAGGTTTTTGCTGGTGACAAGGAAGTTATGGTTGACGGAACGCGACGGGTATAAGGTGCTGGAGTATGAGGATATTGAGTTTAGGTGGGTGACCAGGGACGGGGAGGAGGGGAGATATATGGAGAGGCAGGTCGTGGCGGGAAGCAGGGAGACTGAGAGGAGGTTGGAGGCTGACGGGGCGTTGTGATGTGGTTGAACGGGTCCAGAGGAGGAAACAGATAGTGAGAATGTTTTAGGCTTAATGTGGGCTAGAGAAAAGGGCATTGCGGTGGGAGTTTGGTTGCGAGCTGTATGTAATTGTACATACTTAGCATTTGGATAGATACCCCTCTTAATAGGCAGCTGTTTCAGCGTTTCATACCTACATATTTTTATCATAAACCTTACGAGTGAACGATGTTTACCCTGGCAGATGCAGGTTAATGAGCAGGTATGAGCAAATAAAAGATCACTAGCTGTAACTAGTATTACTACCATAAATGTAAATAAACTAGGATAGCTGAAAATCTTTGATTGTGGGGGTCGTTTCTCATGTTTCCAATGGAGTGGCACTCCAGCTTGTGGCATCTCGTCTAGTAGCGGTATAAAGCCGCCGCACCCATCAAAGCTTCTGGAAGTTCCTCCCATGCAACCTATATGTGGGTATGTTTCAACTGCTCCAATTTATCAAATAAACTAGAATGCCACTGGGCCGTTAATAACAGCGGCTGGACCTGCTATATTTACCAATTCAAACTTTCCTATTGGCCGCCCTACATATGAGAGCGGCAATGTGAGGGGCGGCCCCGTCCGTCAGATCACCTCGGTGTTTATACTTCGTACTCGGATGTAACGTACTCCACAATTCATGCAATTTTATAGATGGCAATTTCAATGGGGATAACCAGATATGGCAGTTCGTCGATCAAACACAGTGATCACCAACTCGCACAGCGCGTCGAGTGAGCAAGTTTCCTTTGAATAACCCGATGCGGCAATGTGTAAGTCAACTACAGCGACAGCCGAACTCACGAACTCCATAACGAATCATCTTTTTTATACGAATAGCCTGATTTGGCAATTCGTAAAGTCGCAGTCCCTTATTTCCAACAGCGCAACCGAGCTCCGGCCTTGCAAGCGAAGCGAACTCCGTACCCGTTTGGAGCGGAATTCGGCAGACTTATGGGCCGTCCAAGAAGGCCAAGCAATTTCGACCGTGGCGCAGCCCAGTATTGTTCAGTTTCTGTCCAGTCCCAATCTACAGCTACCACCAAGAAAACTGCGGCGTATCAACATCCCAGCAAGTTGCTGTCGCTGCTGTTGCTTCCACTAAAAAAACACACTTGCAGCATCTGGGGGCCATGTGGGTAAATGTCTTCAGAGCACGTTTACAGGCAACCGCGGAGGTGGGGTGATCCCCGATGGTTTCCGCCGGGGGGGTCTAATTCAACGTCAATTTCCATTCTATTAGTCTTGTTACTCTTCAATGCATGCTCGTTCCCTGTGGCCGCGCGTCAATGTTTTCGAGAAGTGCTACTAGATCTGCCTTGCCAGCCCTCTACCTGCCCTAGGGCTTTGTTATCTGTCCATCACCCGCTGTCGCGGCTCGAGCAACTTCAATCCTGCACTGTATTGTACTGTACCTTCGTTTTGTCGTCGTTTGGAGCGACACACGTGATTCGCGATGGGCTTCTTCAAGCAGGTTCGCACTTTGGCGGCGAAGAATCTCTTGATCGCAGTGAGAAGGCATCCCCTGCCGACGTCCATCCGGACGTTCATCCTGCCGGTGGCTTTTATGATATTCTTGACCTACTCACGCTTCCTCTTCGCCCAGCCAAACACCTTTGGCATCGGAGAACCCCGCCCCATACGATCCCTGGAAGATGGCATGGCAGCTGCGACGAATGGGAGGGATAAGGTGATCTTCATCGATAATGGGCACAATGGCGGCGATATTGACCGCGTTATTGATGCCGTCTCGGCTCCAATCCTTGCGGCGGGAAAAAATGTCACTCGCTTGCCGGACGGCACAGATTTGGCCAAGATATGTCGGTCGAGCTTTAGAGGGATTACTACGTGCTTTGGTGCTGTTGATTTTGCCTCGTCGCCATCTGAGGGACCGTATGGGCGCTGGAACTATTCTCTGCGTTTCGACGGCGCGATGGGAAGTATAGTCGACATGGAACGTGGCGACAATGACCATCAGATCTATGCCCTGCCTCTACAACGTGCAGTCGACTCAGCGATTGCGAACGCGAACACGACCCTCGACCATTCAGCGCTGCCAAAGACTATCATGGAGTACCCCTACACGACTCTGACGGAAGAGGAGCGGCGTAAACTACTCCGCACGAAATTCCAAAGGACTATCATTACTGCTCTTGGGATCGCATTCCTCCTCGCCATGGTTGGAGTTGTCTACCACCTTAGCGGCTTCATGGCGACAGAGCGGGACATCGGTATGTCCCAACTGATCGAAGCCATGATGCCGAATGAGAAGCGCTGGCAGCCTCAGATCGCCCGGCTGTTGTCATATCATCTGTCGTTCACCGTCCTTTATGCCCCCGGCTGGTTTGTCATGGGCGTTGTACTTAGTTTCGGCTTGTTTACGGCTACCTCACCGGAGATTACGATTTTATACCACATCCTTCTGGGGCTCTCGCTCACATCATGGTCATACATGGGTGGGGCATTCTTCAAGAGAGCACAGCTCAGTGGAATCACCATCACCATAATCACCCTTGTTCTCGGGATTATCGCCCAGGCCTTTGGCTCTAAGAACGGCAGTGGAGGATTGGTAATAGTCCTAAGTGCCCTCTTCGCTCCCTGTAACTACGTCTGGTTCATGATGTACATTGCTCGCTTCGAAGAGCACGAGATTCCAGCGAATCTGAACCAGAATGCGCCTGATCTCTGGAAAGCAAAGGGAACATTGTTCTTCGTCTTCCTATTTATACAGATATTTGCGTACGCAGCTATCGGCGTGTTTGTGGAGCGGTGGTTACACGGCACGGCATCTAAGGGGCGCATTACTGTCAAGGAGAATATGGGGACTGGGCCCGCGCAGCACACTGTCGAGCTATCAGATTTCACTAAGCTATACCCCGCAAGGTTTATGAGGCGGATGTTTCGTCGCTCGAAAGCAACTACGGTTCCTGCAGTCAATGGATTGAGTCTTTCTGCTTCGAAGGGGGAGATTATGGTGTTGCTTGGCGCAAACGGGTCGGGGAAGAGCACAACTTTGGATGCCATTGCTGGCATGAATCCTGTGACGAGCGGTACAATCACCGTCAACGGAACTGGTGGCATTGGAATATGCCCCCAGAAGAATGTTCTCTGGCCTGAATTAACTGCGAGAGATCATATTCGCATCTTTAGCAACCTCAAGGCTACGGGTGCCTCTCCCACCAAGGAGGAAAACGTAGAACTGATCCATAGCGTTGACCTAGACCGGAAGATAGATGCCAAGTCCCAAACTTTGAGTGGTGGCCAGAAGAGAAAGCTGCAGCTCGGAATGATGTTGACGGGAGGGAGTGCGGTTTGCTGCGTTGACGAAGTTTCCAGTGGCTTGGATCCGCTGAGCCGAAGAAAAATCTGGGATATCCTGCTTGCAGAACGCGGAGCGCGCACGATTATCTTGACAACGCATTTCTTGGACGAAGCCGATTTACTCGCTGATCGTATTGCGATTCTTTCCAAAGGAACGCTTCGTGCTGAGGGATCATCTGTCGAGCTCAAGAACAAACTTGGAGGCGGTTATCGTGTTCATCTCCACACCACGTCGGTCGATAGAGAGGTGCCTGCCATTGACGGAATAACTGCGGTGAAGCAGTTCGATCAGATAACATATAAAGCAGCAACCTCGAGCCAGGCAGCTCTTATTGTCAAGACGCTCGAGAGCCACGGTATTGATGACTATGAGCTTTCAGGTCCGACTATTGAAGACGTTTTCTTGCAGCTAGCAGACGAAATTCGACACGAATCCGAGACAATTGCTGGAAACGCGCCTCCTGCTACTGGAGCAAGTGATGCCCATCTTGTGGGTGACGGAAACGACCCCATACTTGCGACGCCATCTAGTGGCAACGAAACTCTTGATCTGATGCAAGGAAAGCCAATAGGACTTATGAGGCAAGGCTGGGTCATGTTTCGAAAGCGACTAACGCTCATCCGCCGCAATTTCCTTCCTCCTCTGGCTGTTTTCTTTATCCCCATCATCTGTGCAAGCTTGGTTACGCGACTCGTCAAGGACCAGAAAACGCCCACTTGTGCTCCTGTCACAGCGAAAGATGCGAAGTTCGAAACTATTTCAAACCAATTTGCTTACGATCTCCTCGTCGGCCCATCGAGTAAATTTGCCGCGACAAGCGCAGCCGGATTCTTTAAGCAGCTGTTCCAGGGGCTTCCTGAGGCTGGCCTCATCGACAAATATATCACGGCCGACAACCTGCACATCATGAAGACCTACCCCGACTTTAACAACTACATCGACATGAATCATCAGAACATCACACCAGGTGGGTTCTGGCTGGGAAACGCCGATTCAAGCCCTACGGTTGTATATCAGGCGTCCCGCAGTTTATACAATGCCATGTTCGCGCAAAACATTCTGGGGTCACTGATGAGCAATATCACGGTTACGACACAATTCAGGGATTTCGAGAGTCCGTGGCAGCCTGGTACTGGTAATTCGCTGCAGCTGGTCGTGTACTTTGGCCTTGTCTCTGCCGCCGTCCCTGCTTTCTTCTCTCTCTATCCTACCTTGGAGCGCCTCAGACACGTCAGGGGTCTCGAGTACTCGAACGGAGTACGCCCCGCGCCGTTGTGGTTTGCGTACCTCATCTTTGACTGGGTCGTTTTCCTCCTGTCCATGTTGATCGTCACAGTTATCTTTGCTGCTCTAAGCAAGGTCTGGTACCACATCGCATATCTGTTCGTCGTCCTCCTGTTTTACTCCCTCGCATCCGTCTTGATGGCATACATTGTGTCGTTGTATGCCCGCGGCCAGCTTGCATCTTTTGCAATTGCAGCTGGTAGCCAAGCTATATTTTTCCTGCTGTACCTTGTTGCCTTCATGTCCGTCAACACCTTCTTGCCTGTGGACCGGGTCGAAAAGGCTGTTCTTGCCGTCCACTACACGATATCGCTTCTCACGCCGATGGGAAGTCTCGTGAGAGCGCTCTTTGTGTCGATGAACCTTTTCCAGACGACCTGCGTTGGTTTTGAACTTTCGCCGAGCCCGGGAAGCATGAACATGTACGGCGCGCCGATCTTATATCTTGCAGTTCAGTCTGTAATATACTTTGCCTTCCTGCTGTGGCATGATAGCGATTCCGTTGTTTCGCGTATTAGGGGATCACGACAGAAGCTACCGGAATCGGACGAAGTCGAGTTGGACGACCGGGCAGACAAACTATCTAGGGTTGATACTGGGAACAGTGATGGCCTGCGCGTGCGTCACCTTACGAAATCCTTCAAGAAATTCACAGCCGTCGAGAACTTATCATTCGCCGTCGAAAGGGGTGAAGTATTTGCGCTCCTCGGACCAAACGGCGCGGGAAAATCTACAACGATCTCCCTCATCCGTGGTGACATCAGGCCCTCTAAGAACGGTGGCAACATTTACGTTGACGATATTCTCATCAGCAAGCACCGCGCCAAAGCCCGCCTCCATCTCGGTGTGTGCCCTCAGTTCGACGCCATCGACCAGCTCACTGTCGCCGAGCACCTCCGTTTCTATGCGCGCGTCCGCGGTGTCCCAGACGTCGAGCACAACGTCGCTACCATCACGACCGCTGTCGGCCTCGATGCCTTTTCCCACCGTATGGCCGCCAAGCTCTCCGGCGGCAACAAGCGCAAGCTCTCCCTCGGCATCGCCCTCATGGGCAATCCCTCTGTCCTCCTTCTCGACGAGCCTAGCTCGGGTATGGACGCCGCGGCTAAGCGTGTTATGTGGCGCACCCTTGCGAATGTCTCGGCAGGCCGCGCTATCCTACTTACAACACATAGTATGGAGGAGGCGGGCGCACTGGCTTCGCGCGCAGGCATTATGGCGAAACGCATGCTTGCACTTGGTACGACGGATCATCTACGCCGCGCGCATGGTGACGCATATCATGTCCACCTCGTCACCACGACGGCGCCGCATACAAGTGAGCGCGAGATGGCAGAGTTGCGTGATTGGGTCGTGAATGAATTCCCCGGCGCCAGCATCGAGGAGAAGACATACCACGGACAACTTCGCTTCTCTGTGCCAACCGCATCCTTGGCGTCTGATACGGTATCGGCGCTTAGTGATGAGATTGAAGGCGGCGGTGAGCCGATGGGAAAGAAGGCTAGCGGGATTGGAGCGCTCATCATGGCGTTGGAGGAGCGCAAGGCGGAGCTAGGACTAGAGTATTACTCGGTGAGCCCGACGACGTTGGATCAGGTGTTTTTGGCTATTGTGACGAAGAATAACGTCGAAGAGGAGAATTATTCGCCACCGAAGAGGGGGTTGGGGATTCGAGAGAGGATTCCCTGGGGGAAGAAGAGAGCTGTCGAGGATAGTCCTGTAAAATAGGGGGTTTTGAAGTGGTATTGAGTAGGCGGGAGAGGTGGTATTGGGTAGATATTTTGGCGGGAAGTGCTATACATCGCACTATAAATAGATGTTTCATAAACTCAAACTGTAAAATCATTCTAATTTGCTTGCACTAATTAATACAGTAAACAGTGATATCCCCAGCACCTCGCACCTAACCCTTCCGTCTATCGCAATCACACACAGACCCATGCCCCCAGACGACATCAGTTCGAAATCACAGGAGTAGTTCCATTCCAAGTGTTCTTCTCAGCAGCGTCCAACAGACACCCTGCCACACTAGCCCTCGAGATTCCCCCCAAGCCAGCAAAAGCACCGAGACTTTTCCCGTTATCTGTTCCATCATCGCTCCAGTATTTGACTGGTGCTTTTTTCCCATTGCTCAGTCTACATGGCCGCAAGATCGTCCAGTCCAATCCGCTCCCCTTCAGGATCGCATCCACCTTATCATGATCTTGAAATGTGTATCCAAGGCTGGTTTTGGTAATTGCAAATCTCATGACAAAGGAGATATTGGGTAAAGATTCCGCAACTCCGAAGGAAGCCATTGTGACGATTTTGGAAACGCCATGTTTTTTCATGACAGGGATGAGGTTCTCCTGCGAACCGGCCAGGACTCGACTCCCCTTCACCGGCGGGGATCCAAGTGTAACGATAACAGCGGTTGGAGGATCGCCTGGGACTGCATTGAAGGCGCTTTCGATGTCTGCGGACTCGAGCGGTGTGCCCTTCACGATTTGTAGGCCTTTCTTGGGTGGAATTGTCGTAGGATCCCGGAGTAGAGCTGTAACCTTGTGGCCGCGCTGCAATGCTTCGTCGATCACGAGACGACCGGTCGGTCCGTTGCCGCCGAGAAGAAGGACACGCATGTTGGAAATTACGGCGAGACCTTTCGATGCTAACGTTCCCAGTTGCTATATGGCGGTTTGGTTTGTGACTGTTGCGCAATGCTTTTCGGGGAAATTTCGGTTTAGTTTGGTCAATAGAAGATGGACTGGATGTTTTAGAAATGGCACATTACTTGGGAACTCTCCTCGGGTTATATAGCTATGGCATAGGCGGTATGGACACTTGGCCGCGTCGTAGAATTTCATTTTAACACACACTAGTCGTTGAAAGTAATTTCTACGGCACGTCCCATACTTAGTGATTGCTCAGCTACCGCAAGCAAGTGACGCAAGGTTTTTTTGATTAGCAATTTGTCTATTTGCAGCCACTTTCTGAAATAGGCATTTTGGCTCCGAACTTTAGAGTTAAGTTGTTGAACTTGACGGATTTGGAGATAATCATCACGTGATATGGGGCGTCCCATTTGCCGAGATCTACGAGGCCTCCAATTGGTGCACGTGACATGTTGCTTGTCATTGGTCAAATGTTACGAGCATATACCTCTGATTGATAAGATCTCGCCACAGCCACACCTAAACATAGTATTAGCCGCTGCTGACTACATTGGTATGTAATGGACACAGACTATCTACACTCACTCCCACCTCGCTCCCACGTAAGCATGTGAATCAAATACTGGACGTTAAGCAACTCTGTATCCGAGTAGAGATGGATGGCAACGGAAATGCCCACAGAAATTAACAGCAGGTTAAACCATGGCTGGCGTTACTGTCACGAAGTTCTCCCGAACGGCTACATCCAGATCAAAAGGGGGTTGCGCCACGTGCAGGTATTACATATATCCTCGTATACTCGAGGCTTGATATCGTACCAGATTCTAACAGGGTTTATAGGAATCGAAGGGTCAAGTGCGACGAAGGAAAGCCCGAATGTCTACGGTGCATCAAAGCCAAGCGTACGTGTGGCGGCTATGACCTTGTAAAAGGGCGTTCGCGACACGACAGCAGGCATTCCCGCTCTATGCATCATGCTCTGATAATGCCCAAAGCGCCATCACTACTGCAAGATGCAACTAGTTCCCTTACTTTGCTAGCCCCTTCCTCCATCTTCTTAGGGGAATCAGAGGTTGAGAGCCGCTACTTTCGCTACTTCCAAGAAACGGCCACTACTGGCCTTGACGGCACGTGGGGCTGGTGTCTATGGAATTCTTTGATGCTGCAGATTAGTCACCATGAGCCATTTGTTCGGCATTCAATTATCGCTATCAGCGCTTTATTGAAGTCTCATGAGACAGCCTACCTTGCTGGCGTCCGTCCGCGTTCCGTTGTCATTCCTTATATCGCGAAACTTCACCGCAGTTTTGCGATATCAAAGTATGATACGGCTGTTAAGTCGATGCGGAAGGCTATCTATGTGGGGACGAGTAGCCTACGCCAAACCTTGCTTGGGTGCATCCTCGTTGTGTGCTTTGAGATGCTTATTGGAAATACCCACCTTGCGATCAAGCATGCAAATTCTGGGTCTTCAATCCTTCAGCATTGGCGAACGCAAACATCTATGCCTCGACAAGTACGAAGTCGACTGCTCTCTCCAGCTCCTTTAGTCGTTGAGGACGAAATTGTTGAAGCCTTCCGAAGTCTTAGTGTTCAGATGATAACATTGGGGAGCGATAGCTGTACCACTTACGACAAGAAAGAAACAAATCCACTGCCGACTACCTCCATAACACCCCTGAGCTGCTACGACCTCCGCGAGGCACAAGACTGTCTCAACCAAATCGTCTGCCGTATCTACCGGTTCATTTCCACGATCCAGATTCCACTGGACACATACGTCTGCGAGCCGCTTATAGAAGAAGATTCTGTTGTAATATCAAATATGACCATCTATAGAACAGCCTTTGATGTCACCGACAATATCAGAGCTCAGCAAGCACAGTTTGCTACAGAGATAACGAATTGGATGCGATTGTTTGAGCCACTTTATGAAAGCTTATGTATTAAACAGGGCACTGAGGCTGGATTCTCGTGTGCTTCTCATGTGGCGGCAATGATGCAGATGCAGGCTATCGCGACCTCGATATTGACAGCAGGCGTGCTGGTTAAGAACGAGATGGAGTATGATCAGTTCAATCCCCAATTCAAGGAACTTGTGGACCTAGCTGCACTCATCGTTAAACTGAAGAGACATGGCAAGGGCAATTCTTGGGTAGGAGGACCTTGGATTGATATTGGTCTTACGCCGCAGCTCTTTGTGGTTGTCACGCGGTGTCGTGATCCCATAATACGACGAACGGCGATAAATTTGTTAGAGGAGTGGTATATCGAGGGGTTTTGGGATCCGGCGTTAATTGCGCGGATTGGATCGTTTCTAATGGAGGTGGAAGAGGAGGGGCTGGAGTATGTGGACTTCGAAGGGGGAAAGATACCCAGCATTCCGGAGAATTCAAGAGCAGTACTATCGCGGGTTAGTGAGGACTCGCACAGACGGGGTGCGTTGATACAGTGTGTGCTTAAGAGTGGTGGAGTGGACGGGAATCCGGTTTGGAGGGAGACGTATGTGGAATGGTGATTCTTGGGTAGAATAGATTCCGTCCTTTGTGACCGTAGAACTGATGTCGAGAATAGCACAAGTAATCGTGCCGCCTACAGGTATGGGTGCGACTGGTCGTATTGTAGCCTTTATTTTAATTGCATTCATTTTAATTACAGTTGCAGGAACAATATATTCTCTCGCTTGAGGCTAAAAATTGGCATATTAGTCATGTGAAATTATAGCAGAAATAATAAATTCTTCTAGCTTTACTGCTTTACTACTGATATCAATTCTTAACTACAGATGGTCACGCTTTACACTTTTTGCGGAGTAGATCCCCAACTTCCGGCATTTTAGTCAGGTGCAGGGTTATTGAGTGCGGGGTGGACACAATGCGGGGAGCGGGGAAGAATATAGATTGCTGTGGGGTGACCACCCAACGACAAACAGCTACGTTTCAAATAAACATAAACTATTTGGACAGGCTGAAAGCACAAAGTAGACACGTCGCCATACACTCTCATGCCGCCACGAGGGCAAGATAAACACGATGGCTTCCCCCTCGAAGCAGAAGCAGAATCGCAAAGATTCACCTTTCATCCAACTCCCCGCCTTTCATACAATCCCGTGAGCCCGTAAGCCACGCCGCAAACATGGATACCCTCAACGTCTCCCACCAGCGGGAGTACATGGTGCAGATGGCGCGACAGCGCGAAGCGCTCCTCGCGGCCTCTACCCGCGCCGGCCAGCCGCCCGCTGCGAAGTCACGCGAGGATGTTCTTGCAACCTTCAAGAAGCAGGCAAAGCGCGCAGAGAAGGGACGCATGCAAGCCCTGCGCAGCTCAGAGACGCAGATCCAGTCGACGTTTGTGCCACCTGCGTATGCGGCGTGCGCGGTTCCTGTAGCAGACCTGGAGAAGATGGGCGTTGATGAACTGAGGTTGGAGACGCATCATCGGGGGCGTTATGTGCTGTTGCGAGCCCTGGCGGGGCCGAGTCGGATGACGGCGCTGGTGGGGGTGGGGGAAGATGAGGAGGGAAGGGTTGTCAGAGTGCAAGTTTATCAGCAGGGGGATGATAGTGAGGTGTGGAAGGTTGGGGGAGTGGTGGTGGTGAAAGAGCCATATTTTAAGGAGAGTGGAGATGGGGATACGGGGATTAGAGTTGACCATGTGGGGGATATTATGGCGCTGCCAGCAAATCATCCGCTGGTGCCTGAAAAGTGGAGGAAGGGGGTTGATGCAGTGTCAGTACGAGAATGGATTGACAAAGCCACAGATGCTTTGAAGGAGGAGAGGCACTGGGAGGCACTTGATGAGTATGAGACCCTTTTCTGAGATGGCATTCTATGAGGCGGCAAAGCCACGGCTGACAGTTTCTAGGTGCAAGGCTGCTTTGCTCGCCTCGCCGCAACCCACGCCCGAGGAGTCCAGCGAAATCAAGCTAAAGCTTGCAGCAGCCTACCTCAAAGTCGGTTATTTTGAATCTGCCGAGTCAGCAATCGAGGGTCTCGACTCCAGCCCTGAGTTACTGCATATCAAAGCAAAAGCATTTTACAACCTTGCACGATATGATGAGTGCATTGAAATCCTGAGTGCAAACCCCGATCTGGATTCCGCCCTGCTCGAGAAGGCCAAAACACGCCTCGCAGAGCAAAATGGCACTTACAATTTCCGAAGCATGTACGAGGAGGCATCGACTCTCAACCCTCCAACTGTTGACAGAGCAACCTTCATTGGGCCTGTTGATATCCGTGTCTCACCAGGAAAAGGACGGGGGCTATTCACTACCCGCGCCGTCGAGGCCGGTGAACTACTCTTGTGCGAGAAGGCGTTCGCATACAGCTTTTTCGACCAGTCTGCGCCAGCAGAGATGCACAAAACCAAACTCTCAATGGTATTTAATACCGAAGAAGGAAGCATCATTTTCGGGACCCTGGGTACGCTGATCACAGAAGCCGTACAAAAAGTGGCCCGGAACCCGTCCCTGCACGACTTCGTATCCAGCCTATACCACGGCAGCTACCAAGCCCCCGCCGTAAACAAAATCGACGATCACCCTGTCATCGACACGTTTCTCATTGAGCGCATCATATCCCACAACTGCTTCGGCTGCCCTCCCACCTCTCTCGCCACGCACGTCACCCCCGGCCCCCCCAAGCGCGCCTATTCCTCCGGTCTCTGGCCTCTCTGCGCAACACTAAACCACTCCTGCCTCCCCACGGCACGTCGCGCCTTTATCGGAGATATGCAGGTCGTGCGCGCCACCCGCGACCTCCCCGCAAACACCGAGCTCCTTTGGGCCTATCACGAGGTGTCCGAGGACCCAGCACAGACACGTCGTGCACTCGC
This sequence comes from Pseudogymnoascus sp. VKM F-4516 (FW-969), assembly GCA_000750815.1. Lineage (NCBI taxonomy): Eukaryota > Fungi > Ascomycota > Leotiomycetes > Thelebolales > Thelebolaceae > Pseudogymnoascus > Pseudogymnoascus sp. VKM F-4516 (FW-969). Next base: position 79,336 of record JPJZ01000103.1, read on the forward strand.
GAACTGGGGGTTCGTGTGTAACTGCGGACTCTGTGCGGAGGCAGCTCGGACTCCGGAGAAGGTGAGGAGGCGAAGGGAACTGTTGAGAACGGACCTCCGCGCGTGTGTTATGGTGAAGAATCCGGATGCGATTGATGTTCCTAAGGCGGAGAGACTGGTTGGCGCAGTAGATGCAACATATAAGGCGAAGTCGATAGATGCACCGCGAGAGCCGTTGGCCGGACTCCAGCTGATGGTCGCGCGGGTTCATAAGAATCGTGGGGAGGCAGCGAAGGTAGTGGGTGCGGCTCTGAGGTTGTTAAAGTTGCTGGGGTTTGAAGTTAAAGGGGCGCAGGTGCCGAGGGGGAAAGAGGAGTTCGAAGTCGTCAGGTGGGGTGCGATGGTCCATGGGGTTGTAGAGACGTGGGTACAGCTATGGGTTGCGTATGCGACAGTGGCCCCAGAGTTGTGTCCGGAAGCAGAGAAGTGCGCCAGGATTTGCTATAAGATCTGTGTTGGGGAGGATGAGACGTTTGATGATAGTTATGGGAGAAAGGCGAGGAAAGCCATGGATGGAAGCGCAGCGGCGGCGACGGAAACTTCAACGACTTAATGTATGACAATGGCGTTGCTGATTATATGCATGGCGGAGCTGGGTGTTTGGTGGTTTGGCGGGCTTTGGCTGGGCTGAGAATCAAGATTCCGCAAGATATAATGAACTTTATAAGCCAATCTCAGACGAGTGTAAAATCAATTGTAAAAGGTAAAACATCGTTCCTTTAGCACCGCTACTATGATACCAGTCGTTTGAACGTATGGTAGATTAGGCTGGTTTTAGTCATCGCAAGGCTAAGGCCGGTATTGACAACTGGTGGCACTAAATTTCCGTTTTAAATGGTTGGTTGAATGAAAGGTGGCCGGTTTAATTGTATGCCGTCTCTTATAAAAAGGTGTCAAATCTTACCTTCCCGATCTGGCAGCTGTGATCGACATAAATGCCCGCGACCCCTGTCACTGGCTGGAGCCTAGAGTGAGAACCCCACATCAGGAATGTTTATAAAAATTCCCGCCTCAACCAAAAGTTTAAAGAAAGCTTCATTTCCACTATGACGAGTTCAAACTCTATCTTCTCTTAAAAGCTAATTATAAGCTTAACAAACTAAAAACAACCCCCATGGCGACTCTACCAACAACTCCCTTCACTTTAAGTGGTGGCTGCTTCTGTAATGCCGTCAAGTACACCATATCTGTTCCAGAACTCGCATCCCGTCCTCTTCTCCCTAAGGCCCCCAAGTTCCCAATTGGCCCCCAAAGCGAGGTCTCCCAGCGCCTCCCCATCGTCTCAATAGACCACTGCAATTCCTGTCGCCGCGTCTCTGGCGGCGTCATCCAGAGCTGGTTCATCTGTCTCCAGCGCTGGACCACCTTTTCTCTCCTCCCCCGCTCCGCAACCAGCACCGAAAATGTGGCCAGGATCACCCCTGCGACTGCGATAGAAGCCCTGCGGCCTGGAAAGGAGATCCTGGAGTCGACATACCTAAGCTATTTCTCCAGTTCGAAGGATGTGCATAGGACGTTCTGTGGGAAGTGCGGCACGGGACTGACGTTTCACTATTCGGGAGAGGATGATGATGCAGCGGAACAGTGGGGGCCATATTTTGATATTGCGCTTGGAACGCTAGATGAGGAGAGTGTGAAGGTAGAGGGGTTGAGGCCTACAAGACATGGGCATTGCGACGATGCCATTGGGTGGGCGAAGGAGATGGTAGAGGCATGGGGCGTGGAGAGGTCGAAAGCTTGAAGCCGTGGATTTATGAGAGAGGATTATGAAGAGTGGCAGATTTCTTGCAGTTGGAATGAAGTTTGTTTTTAAGTCTATCCCAAACATGGCCGACATGCGTTTCCCTTGGTTTGGTCTGACGTATCGAGGTGCTTGAGCTGAGCCATGTTGAATGATAATGCCTACACCGTAATGTATTTTCTTGCTTATTATCTTCTTTGTTTGCTTTATTCCGTGCACAAAACTGTCCGCTTATCCCCAGAATGAACCAGTTGCCGCGCGGCGTTCGCTTGCTTGCTTTGTGCCTTTGTTCCCCTTTGTCCCCCTTAGCAGCTCTACCCCTTTACTTCAGGCACAAAGAACAATCGACACAAAGGCTATATGACCGCAGAACCCGCTACTTTCAAAACAAAGGGGTGTTTGGCGCAGTGGTCCAAAGCCTGATTTGTAAACTTCCACTTTAAGTTGGGTATAAGCCTAGCATCTGAAAGCAATCCCGTGGATACAAACATACCATCGGTTCGAATCCGATACACTCCTTCTTTTTTGTTTTTTTTTCCTTCATCCAGTTGATCCAAGAATACTATTCCTATTGCTATATATTAATACAACTGTTTCCACGAGTCGGACACTTCATACCCCTCCATACTCTTTACTCTTTTGACTTATCGTTGTTCTTTCAAAGATCAACAATACACACACACAGCACAGCAATTCACGAAGTCTAAATACCAGTTCTAAATATTCACTTTGTTTCCGTTCCATACACCAACACGTTCTTCAAACATCCACCACAGATCCAGTCTGAACAGAATCTGGGTGGCGTCTTTGCAAAGAATCAATTGCATTACCTTTACAGCCTTTCGTGATCACCTTTGCCGACACTGTAGTTTATATTCTTTAGATTGGACATCGACTCAGGTTTTTGGTTTGTGAATTTCTGTAATTTATTGGTTTAATCTCAGGTTTGGTAAGACATATAGTCCACTGAGTTATATTTCACCACAAATGAAGCGCAAGAGAGATTTTTTTTTTTGCGCAATACAGCATGGTATTACCACGTCACATTTCTACTCTGGCAATACCATGATTACATTTTCTTGTAGACTCACCAAACAGATTCTCAATTCAAAATAATGAATAACGTCTGGGATGAGACCCATGTACGTAGCCGCCGTTAGCGCGCCAAGCCATGCATCGTTGAGGCGCCGACGAGCATAGGACGACGTCGTGCGCTCGGACCACCTCGGCCACGGGCAACATTAATGCTGGCGTCTGGCGTGTAGATTTAGATTTCTTCATCACACGCGCTTTCTTGAGAGGCGTAACGCGCGTTTGAACCTATGGGCGAGAGGCTTTTCAGCAAGAAGACGAATCTGGAGGACCTATAGAATTTGCGGGAGGAAGATCTGGCCGTATGAAGTACTGGAATCTGAAGTGAACGACGACTGAAGGTAGTCGACGATATACCTGACGAGGAGTAAGAAGGTGATTGAAGGAAACGAACGCCAAGATGTCGACCGATAAGACAGCCAAGTATAGGACGGAGATCCAGCAGGTTAGTAAATCCCTTCGAGCTTTGTTTCTTTCGAGTCATTTGTTGTTGGCGTGTTCTTGTGCTTGCGAGATTTCGGGCTTGCGATTGAGTCAGGAGACTTGAGCAAAAAGAGTGAATTTTATCACAAAGTTCACTCACCTCTAGCGAAGTAGTTTGTTCTGGCGGGTGTGCTTGTTGCTTATCGCTCATCTTCGTTACTATTTTCATCCTTTTATGTTGCAACCTCGTCGCGCTTCGCTTCGTGTGGACAGCATCCACAATGGCTCTCGAGGACCCAACAGCTGCGCTGCAGGAGCAGTCTGTCTCTGATTCCGAAGATCCTATGGCAGACCTTGAGACGTACCAAGACTACAAGAAATGCTTTACTGACCAAATCGCTGCAAAGATGATGTACGTCTCTGGTGAGACCGGCGAACCATCACCAGAAACTACTGGAATGGTCGAGGAGATCGTGCGTCAACAAGTTATCGAAATGGTATGTAGTATCGATATATCGATCTATCGATATATACTCCCTATCTGCACCAAATCTAACACCCAACAGCTCCGAACCTGCACCGAGAACGCTGCCCGCCGCGGCTCCAGGTCCATCACCACGGACGACCTCATCTTCCTCATCCGCCACGACGCCGCCAAGGTCTCGCGACTCCGCACTTTCCTCTCCTGGAAAGATGTCCGCAAGAACGTCAAAGACTCGGACGACAAGGGCAACGAAGCCGACATCGGCACAGGAGACGAGCCCGTTGCCGCTGTTGCCGCCACCGGCCCCGTAGACGTCGCCAAGAAGAACAAGAAAGCCAAGGTCGGGCTTCCCTGGGAGATCGCCTCCCTCTACTCCCAGGAAGTCCCCGAGCGCGACGACGAAGATGACGAGGACGAGGAGGAAATGAACTACGCCACCCTCCAGCGCCTCAAGAAGGCCGACGAACGCACCAAGGCCATGACCAAGGAGGAGTATGTCACGTGGTCCGAGTACCGCCAGGCGTCCTTCACGTTCCGCAAGGGCAAGCGTTTCCGCGAGTGGGCCGGTTTCGGGACAATCACCGAGTCCAAGCCCAACGACGATATTGTCGATATCCTTGGTTTCTTGACTTTTGAGATCGTGCAGACCCTCACCGAGGAGGCGCTGCGCATCAAGGAGCAGGAGGACCTGTATAAGGAGAAGAGTGGCATCGAGGACCAGGGCAAGAAGCGCAAGGCCGTCAAGGGACTATTTGATCCGCCTGCGGTTGGCAAGTCTCCCGTTGAGCCGAGACACGTGCAGGAGGCTTTCCGCAGGCTGCAGGTGCGCCCCAAGAAGTCCCGCGCAATGCTGAACGGCACGAGGGGCCTGAACAGGACTCCGCTTAAGCTCGTAAGTTGTTTTCTGATTTCTGAGAGTGGGGTTTTTGCTAACTATGGTATAGTTTTAAACTTGCAGAGTTTCTCGTGCTTGCTATCCGGCGTTTGTTGACTTCGGCGTGATGGGCATGGGGCGTAATGGCTGGGAGGCTTCATGGGAGTTCATTTGCGTGCTACTGTTCATATGATGGGTTATGACAGGAAGATTTTATGGGGATTCGATTGCGTATTACTGTGCATGAGACGGGTTATGGAGTCAATGAACTCATATTGTGTATACCGATGTTCCTGGCGATATGTGACGATCTTCTTTCGCCACGGTATGCTCTATTCATGATCATCATCAGTCATCTCAACCCAACCCAACTCCAACGCTATCAAATGCATAACCACCTCGTTTCTATGTCGCCCACTTCTTCCCTCTATTCTTCCCCCGTCTCCCTAATCCTCCTCTCTTCCTCCCCTTCCAGGAAATCCCACCCCCCAAATGCCCCCTCCGTCTCTTTCTGCTCCCTCGCTCCCCAAACGACCAGATAATGCGCCCCCAACAACTTCCACTCCTCTTCTTCATCAAACATCTGTATCTGCGCCAACCGCACCTTCTCCGCGTCTTCCACCCAGTTATCCCACAGCCAGCTGATACTCGCGCCCTCCTGAAACATATCCAGACCTGTCGCGCGCAGCCGCTCTAGTTGCGCGTCCAGCGAGTCGTAGGTTGAGATTGAGGGCATTGCGAGATTTCTTGCGGCAAGGTTGGAGGTCATTACGCGCCCAAAGGCGGAGTTGGGGTTAGTGGGCTCGTAGATCACGGTGCCGATCGTCGGGATGCGGGAAGTGAAGAAGTTGAGCACCGCGTCCGCCTGCTCGGTCGTTAGGTAGCACAGGCAGCACTCAGAGACGAGTAGCGTGGGTAGGTCGGTACGGATACAGTCGATCTCCGCTGGCAGCGCCCGCAGATCAAGAGGATGGAACAGATACCCCGCCTTCTTCTCGTTATCAGTGTAGTACCCCCAGATCTTCTTCTCTGGGTCTTGATCTGGCACGTCGCGCATGTTCCAGAATTCGCTTCCCGGCGGTGCTAGCGTGGCAGAGCGCTGGATGAACGCCAGCTTGTTTGCGGAGATAATGGGGAAGTCGAGTTCGTGGTAGAGCACCTGGTCCTTGTGCCCGCGGTCCAGATACCGGAAGTAGCGTGTGTCCGTGCCTGCGCCGAGGGATACGATCTGTACGTTCTGCTCGGGGTGCGCGTTGATAAAGTTCTCGATTAGGCGGTCGATGACTATGGTGCGGACGTAGGTTCCTGTGACGCGAGGGCGTTAGTATGGTGTTTCAAGGCATTGTTGTTGGGAATGGGGCCATAGGATGGGTGCCTGGTGGTGCGTGGCTGTTGAGAGGATATGGAGGGAAGGGGTTGGGTTATAGGATGGAAGTTGGAGGGGATGCACCTCTGTTGATGATGGGCATGCGCGGAGCGGGCTCAGCTCCTATGTCGGCGACAAATTCTCCCACATAGGGATCTTCCAGGTACCCAGAGGCGACGGCACTGCGACGAGAACCATTGGCGTCAGTATCGGTCTCGCGGATCATTTTGTCTCTGTCTACCGCTGCTGGCCCCCCGCCCCTTCCCCTTGCACTGGACGAACCCCCGCGACCGCGTCCGCCGCGCCGGTTCCCGCGCAAGGAAAGTAAATTGGGTATTTCAGGTGCTGACATGGTGACTGCTGGGTATCTTGTGGGGATGGGGGAATGGAATGGAATAGACGGCTATGGGGGAAGAAAGATTGTGAAGACTGGAAGGAAGGAATTGGGGACCAGGAGCTTGATGGAGCTTCCTGCTATGGTGGGGTCGTTATCGATAAGGGATAACAATTCATGGGTCACGGGGTAATTTTGAACCGAGTATAATAATTTCACGTGATACTAATTTTTGAAATACAAGAATCTCACGTGATTGGTATTCTACTCGTACAACAGCCCCGTACCACACACAGCAAGCGATCTCATTTCCACCATTTCCACCATTCCGCATTTCGCATTTCCACATTTCCCTTCGCGGTCCATTTTCGGCCATAAGCGTTTCCCGTCAAAGCCCACGGCTCCACGGCTCCACGAACTTGACGCCTCACTTTACGGGTTCACAACTCCACCACCCCATGACTCCACGATTTCACAGGCTGAGAACAGCACGGAGTCAACTCCACAAACTTTGCCAGTCAATGCTGAATCCATAATGTGGATGACCTGTACGGTCTGGACTGACCACTCTGCTCCGCCCTCAGCTCTTTCCCCTGGCTCAAAGCGTCGATCGCGACAAATAAGGTAGTCCTTGGTATACCAAATATACCGAAATATAAGGGCAATCTCTTCTTCTGGACCCTCATGTCTATTGACTAACTGCTTACAGGATCCAGGGCCCTGAAGGTTTTATGCCATTTGGACGAAACAGAGCGAAACAGAGATATGTACTCCGTACTCACTCGTTGTACTCGTGAAAGAATTTCATTAATCTCAGTGGGTGGAACGCGTGGCCCAATCACGGAAATGCCTTATATATCCCCAAGTGTTCCAAGATGTGGGTCCTTGCATTTTCGATTTCTCTGGTTGTCGCTGGTTTTGGCCCGCTCAAGACATCTGCTAGTGCCTGTAGTGCGTGACAAACAACGGTTGCAGCAACTAGCGCCAGGAACAGTACAGGCACAGTACAGGTACCACCGCCGCTTACTGGTGCTACGGGATGCTAGGATTTTCAGCTTCCTGCTGGGGTCGAAATTGCCTAATACGTCCTGGTTCTTATTCGTTACTTCCTAATATCGACTGGCTCCTTCTTCCGGCATTTCCCCGCCGCCCTTTGGCCCCAGTCATTTAACCCATATTAATTCCATTAATGTTCAATTAATGTCGGGGTTCGTTTCTCATTTTATTTTGGGAGCACAACGCACAGGCGCAGGCCCCCTGGTTCCTTGTACTTAATGGACAGGTCCAGACGGGATCAAGTGGGTGCCTTGTCTGCAAAATGTGGGAACAGCTCAGAGTGTGGAAATGGATCGAAACAGCCCATCAACGACTGTGACTGGCTTGTTGTCAGAGAGAGACAGCTCAGAGCTTTCATCTAGGGTTTTCATCGAATCGCCACTTCTCATCTCCATCCCGTCTCAATCCCACATATTCTGTCGTTTCATCCCCTCCTGAGTCTCTGTCTCGTCTCATCATCACCTTCGTTATTATATCATTGCCAGTTCGCAATCGCTCTTTCCGCGAAACCAACACGAGAAACAACGCGCAAGCAGTCTCGAAGCAAAGCCATCACTGAGACTGATCGGCGCGCAAGATCAACAAAAATCAACGCCATCCCACGAGCTCTTGGCCGCGATCCTCGCCCTAGCACCTGGCGATAACACTTTTACCACGCGACAATGAGATTCTTGGAGCAAAAGGCCGCCGTCGGCGCTGCCATTGTATTGCTGGCAGCTGCGTCTGAAGCAAGGCACACCCACAACAGGCCAGTGCAGTTGGAGACCCTCGAGAGGAGACATGGACATGGTCACAGCCACAATAAAGTGCACTCTTCGAGAGCAGACCACAAGGACGAGCCGTCTTTGGAGAAGCGTGATATCTGCTCATTCCCATTGACCGCGGGTCTGGTTGCCGTTACTCCCGGCTCTGAAAACCGTGGTTGGGCTATGAGCCCAGATCAGCCCTGCGTTGCTGGCAAGTTCTGCCCATATGCGTGCCCACCTGGACAGCTCATGGGACAATGGGACGCCGATGCTACTTCATACGAGTACCCTGCATCCATGGTACGTTCCGGAATGCTTCAATCTACCTTTTAATGAAACTAATGATCGTAGAACGGTGGCCTTAAATGCGACAGCGGTGGCAAGATCGTGAAACCATTCCCAAACAAGCCCTACTGCTACAAGGGAACCGGATCGGTATACGCTGAGAACGAGTGCAGTCAAGCCGTCGCCTACTGCCAGACTGTGCTCCCCGGAAACGAGGCTATGCTCATCCCCACTCTTGTGGGCGCTGGTAAGACTGTAGAGCTTGCAGTTCCTGACACAGAGTACTGGGCATCGACTGCGGCACACTACTACATCAACCCGCCGGGAGTTTCTACTGAGGAGGCTTGCGTCTGGGGTGATGGATCTAAGCCGGTTGGCAACTGGAGTCCGTACGTTGCTGGTGCCAATACCGATGCCAGTGGAGAGACATTCGTCAAGATCGCATGGAACCCCATTTACACTGGTGAATCTACTTTCCAGAACGATCTCCCGAAGTTTGGAGTCAAGATTACTTGCGAGGGTGGCGGCTGCAACGGCCTTCCCTGCTCTATCGATCCCTCCGAGGTCAAGGTCAACGGCGTCACCAGTGGCAACTCGGCAAGCGGTGCGGGAGGCGGCAACTTCTGCGTTGTCACTGTACCAAAAGGCTCAAAGGCGAATATCGAGACGTTTGATGTAGGCGGCTCTGGCGGCGGTGGTGGAGGCGGCGACGAAACCCCGGAGCCATCTTCCTCCCCCGATCCAACCCCGACCCCGACACCAACGCCCACCCCTACGCCTACTCCAACACCAACCCCTACACCCAGCCCTAGCAGCTCTTCCGTAGCTAGCTCGTCCTCATCTCCATCCTCCACCAGCGAGTCCAGCACCAGCGAATCAAGCAGCAGCGAGTCCAGCAGCAGCACTAGCGAGGAGACGAGCAGTGACGACACCACGTCGGCCAGCGCCCACCCCACCGTCCTGCCTCAGATGCTGTTCGAGAACAACACCGCCCTCTACGACAATGCGCCCACCGGCAAGTCCTCTGCCGACAAGCCGGGCGCTACCAATGTCTCTACCGGCGACCTGCCCTCTACTAGCAGCCCTAGCGTCGCAGCCACCATCTCCATGCAGTCGAGCTTTGTCGCACTTGCGGCGGCGTTCGCAGCGTGCAGCATGCTGCTATAAGCTGTCCAACATCGCCATGCATATTTATAGGCGGGTCTACCGACTGTTTTCGCCATGCTTTACATCTTCGTTGTACATACGATATTTTGACCATTTACTTCACACATACCCGGGTCGTAGCAACGAGCCCTATTTTACGACACGTTATGGGATTTAGGATGAATTTTTATTTTTGAACGTCTTATACCCCCTTTTATCATAATTCGGCCGGCAGGGATCGGGTACAACCGGATTATTTTACATTCGCAATTACGATTGGCCGCCTCCACGGAGGCGTGTCATGTTTTTAACTTTTTTATTCAGCTCACTTGAGCGCATTCTTACATTTTTCTATTTTGGTCTTTCAGGCTTTAGACATTTTGGGGGACGGGAGGGAAAACACAAAATATGGAAAGACGAAACTTCACGAAATTGGCGGAGTTTGGCTTTTATGAGGGATGTGCATGGCACATCCTTTATATATTACCTATATGTTATATACAATCTACCTACACTTCCTTGAGGTGGATATTTAGGATGGAAAAATATAAATTTATAGACATATGAAATCGTTTATGTGATTTGTGTTCAACGAGTGCTTGTGAAGTTTTGTATCCCAACCAGGGAGGCGTTTCATCAAATATCATAGTATCCCGCGGTGCATGTCCCATTCCCCAACAATCGTATAGCTCAGTGTATCGAAGTGAGCGGGCAAAAAAGATCAAAAGGGGTAAAACTGTAAGACATACAACGATGAGTTTTCGCGGGTGTGTCACCTCCATCGATCTCAAGCAACCACCTGCTTTTTCCTTTAGTCGCTGACGTCCGGCCTAGCGGATGAGTGTCGCCGCCTCAAGTTTTGGATGCTTCCACGATCATCCAGTTGTCTCTTTCATTTATATGACGGCAGCCACCTCAATCATCGCTGGGGGCACGCTATAAGTCACCGTCGTCCGAAACATAATACAGCGACTTCACCGCAGGCAGTGCTGGCGCGTCTGTCCCTAGCAAGACCGGCCCTTGCACCTCCGAGTCGTGCCATGTCCTGTCGTACAATGTCCTGAAGATGCCGTCGCCCCTAGCGGACGATCCCACGGATGGCTCGGCGCTCGAGTCAACCCGACGCCTCTTGCGGGGTGGGCTCCCTGGCGGCTCGGGCAACAACTCAGGATACCATCTCTCCTCTAGGAAGCAAATTGTTAGCGAAACTGGCCTCAAAAATCGATTCCTCATCGGCAAACTCACCCTCGGGCATCTCCAACATAGCTGCCTTCAGATTCCCCCTCACTCGCATCGCGTCTCGCAGGAAGTCCTTCAGCACGGATCGAGCTGTCTGCTCATTAAGTACAGAGAGGAATGACTTGCGTCCGCGATACACGGGCCACTCTTCCCTCCAGGCCAATTCCAGTGCGACAAGGCGACCGTCGATGGCCTCCTCATCGAACGTTGGGGCCGTCTCGCGGAGGAACTCCTTCACCCCGCCCACAATCTCCAGGTACTCTGGCGAAGAGAATGCGTCCACATCGTCCTCAGGCCCGTCGGGAAGCTCGACGCGCTCCTTTACGCGTAGGAATGCGTAGCGCGAACATGGCAGGCCGGGATCCATGCCATATAGGGAGCCTTTACAAGCGAGCGAAACTATCTTACGTTTCTGGAGCTTGTTCGTGAACCACTCGTGTGAGACAAGGATAATCCAGCTGCCGGGCTCGAGGGGACGGAAAGCAGGCCAGAGGTCTACCCTCTTCTCTTCCCCGTTTGCGTCCGAAATAAGTGCTGACTCTGGGATGGCGCAATTCTCGGCGGGGATGGGCTTGATGGTCAAGCCAGGAAACTGCCGGTCGTCTGCCTCTAAGCTGGAGGGTGCGGCCGCAAAGCTGAAGAGGAACCGATCGGTAATTATGGACTGGCAGTACCGCAGGAAGCCATCGACCAGAAGCTGTGGCCCCAGTAGCGCGTCAGTGAGGGAGAAGTGGCACGGCCGGAACCTTAGAGGACCATTCTCATCAGAAGGATTGAGATACTGCTGACGAACGAACATTTGCTGAACTGGGAAGTCCTCCAGAAGAGTCGTATTTCTTGCCAGATCAGGGAGCCACTGTTTTCTTTGAAAGGGAGCGGAAAAAGCGCATGTTAGGATGACGCGTCTCGAGCTCAAAAGGCTGCGGCCCTGGGGTGATTCTCGAAGCTGCGCGAAGAGTCGAGTGGATTTTACTTCGTCTGTTCTTAGTGGACCATCGAGAAAACAAATTGTGCGGATGTTCTCATGCTGGTCAAGGGCGTTGATAAGAGGTTCTGGCGAGTCGCCATCATTGATTTCGTCGAGGCAGATGCTGAAAGCTTCCGCTTCTCCCAGTCTTGCCGATCTAAGAGTGGCAGCGATGGTATCGTATGATAGGTACTTCAAGGTAACCAAGTTCAGATGGCTTTGCCCAGAGAAGGCCAAAGGAAGGAGTTGCGTTGCAGATAGAGGCCCGTCCAGTGCAACAGGATCTTGTTGGAGTCGCGCGAGTAGGCGGCCCTGGAAATCTGGGCGACCGACAGTGTCTCCAAAATCCTCGATAATCAGTTCAGTGTCTCGAGCGCCCTGAATTAAACGAGAAATATCTTCGTCGGGGGTGACGCTCTGTCGGGCAGGTCCCTCAGGCGCCTCAACTGGGGTTGAGGGGGGGCAGACGTCTAAGCTGTATCAGTACATGAGCGCGACCGAGCCAGGACTAGACTCCTGGATAAGACCCACAATTTATCACATCTCCTTTGACGACTGAATGTCTCCTAAGCTGCTCAATGGCACTCGTAACAATGTCTATGCCGTGTTTGCGCATGTAGTCAGTTCCGGAGAGCGGCTGTCGCGCCGGAGACTTCTCCAGCTGAATCACCGGCTTATTACCGGGTTCCCATCCCTCCACAACACTGTAAATTTCCTGTATAGGATCATAGTCTTCGAATGCGTAGATCACGCTCGAGCTGAGGATGCCGTATCCGACGTTGTCGAGGTCCGTTACGTCAAGCACGACAGCGCCGTACTCGACGTTGTTGAGGTGGAAGACGGTGTCCAGTGACTGTTCCTGCACGTCACCTGGGCGAGTAAAGTATGTGCGGTCGGCATTGAGACCCAGGCGCAGGCATGTTGATGTAAAGGGAAACTCACGAATACCGCCTCGCCATTCCAGCCCCGGCCTGTCAGGCATACCAGATCTCGAGTCTATCCACTTTTGGTTCCAGAAGCCAGGCTGCACCTCGTCTGGTAATACAGGACGATGCGGTGCAGGGTGCTGAAGATGTTCTTGATACCAAGATCTGGCCAGGGCTATCTCGGCCTCCAGGCCGGCACGGTTTGTCGGATCAGACAGGATGGATGCGAGGCGCGCACAATCTTCGAGAACATGGTTCACACGCACCTCGGCACGAGTATCGTACCGTCCCGGGCTGGGACCATGGCCCTGACGGTAGGCCACTGCGAGTGGGCGGTGGCTGTCGCCCGAGAGACCAACGTCGGCGACAATGTAGAAGAGAAAGGACCTCGGGCTGGTCTCGCCGAAGACTTTGAACATGATTAAGATGCCTCTCTATGTGTAGTGATTGAGACGGCTATGCGAACATACAAAGGAGTACAGTAGCGTGGTGGGCATCTTATAACATCCGATGCTACCTGTGCTGCAGGAATTCAACTGTTGCCTTGCTTCGTGCAGGTTGGGTGTACAATTTACCAAGAGGGATCTTCGGCAGGTGCGACAGACAGGGCCTTGCTGAGCACCTTCCCCTCGTCACCAACAACTACACAGTATATCCGGAGAGTCAACAACGTGTGAGGCGCATTCCATTGCGGCAAGTATCGTAGAGCACTATATATAGTAAGTAATTTATATATAATTATCATACGATGCGAAAGTTTCAGGTGATTAGATTAGATAAAGACGGGATTGTTTTAGGGGTTGATCTAATTTCGGCCCTATGTGATGGAGTGTAACGTCATCACCGCAGTACGGTATGATCAGCATAAAACTGTGGAGAGCTGACGACGATCCGCCATTCTATACACTAATTATTGCCTATTAAGGTGATTCTGCCCTATTCTCACCGTCGCGGTCCTTAAGTGACCTCCTTCATCTGTTCGACCTCTGCTTCATCTACTTCACCTGCAGCCACGTATACACAAACTTTAAACCGAAGAAAGTTGTACGCGCCTTCGCAGAATCACTGTTTAGTCCAGCCCTGCCACTCGACTTTAAATCGAGCTTGGTATTAAGAGTAACTAACTATTAACACTGTTCTACGCCTATTTATGTATAGCTAGAAGCCCGAATGCGTCTACAGGTTTGCGACGACCTTGATGATGATCCCATCGGGCTGGTACCCGGCGCTGAGGTAGGTCGGCAAGGTGTACGCAGGAGCGGTCGTGTTGACCCTGACGCCCAGCGATCCGCCATCCGCACCGCAGCGGTAGAGGCCGCCCGACTTTATGGGTCCGGTGCCGCCGTCGATGGTGTTTGCCACGTCTTCGAAGAGGACCGCCGAGTCAATGGTCATGTTAATCTTCTTGGCTACGGCCATGGCCGTCCCTCGCGCGTAGAGCGTCCACTCGCCGCAGTCGGGAGCCGTCTCGGCCGTCATCGTGAGCACTAGTCGTGAAACTACAGTCAGCTACCCGAATACACTATTCGTCCTAGGAAAGGCACTTACGACGACCGTTGCGTGTCTCGCGGCCGTAGGCGCGCAAGTATGCCGCCACATAAGACACATCGGCGACATCCACCTCCTGCGGGGTGTCCCACTCGCCGTTGTAACAGTGCATCTCCGCCGTCTCGTCGTAGCAGACTCCAGCGACGCCAGTGGCCAGGAGTAGGGCCGTCATGGAGACAGCTGCAAACTTCATAGTTATGGTAAATATAGGACAAGGAACGGGACTAAGGATTGATCAAAACAGGAAGCTGCTCAGCGAGACAGGTATTAGACTTGATGGCTGGCAATCTGCTAAGGTACAGGATCTCGTTGCACTATTTATCTACTCTCCCCGGGTATGATCGAGTGAGGGCAGCTGACCTCCTCGTCGCTGCTAATGCCATTAGGACGTATTATCTCTCTATGCCACTTGAGCCAGCCACTGCTGCATGTGCTTTCTACAGCGTCAGTACCTGCCCTCACTGCGAGGGGTTACAATCCTGCAAATACCCATTGCAGTGGCATCCCACGCTCATTAATTGGCTTACTAGAACCATGTCGTTAGATATTGGCGTTGGATAGTAGTATTGGATCTTGGCGTTGGATCTTGGTATTGCGGTGAAGCGGAGAACGCGATTGCAAGAGTTACATCCAGTCTTCGAAGGATCACATTACAAAGTGCAAAATATATTATTTATACACCCTAGACGACGATTCTGTGCATCAGCCCTGACGGTGGGGGGGGGGGGG
>JPJZ01000104.1:0-25516 GCA_000750815.1 Pseudogymnoascus sp. VKM F-4516 (FW-969)
GTGGGGGGGGGGGCAACGTGGGTGATTAGTGGGACGTGGAACGGCCCGGGGCGAATACGGCGTTCGTAGCCGATGGTTATCTTATGTCACTAACATCCGGTTGTATGCATGACTAAAGCCAAGAGAACAGGCCCAGGGGACATAGAACCCAATTCTGTATTCCTGCCTCCGAAAAAAGAAGGTCCTTTGATCTAGCTCCAGCTGACGGTAAATGAAGTTTATATTTTACTTGGCTTCGGATATAATCTGACTCAGCGTAGCTTTGTTGCATCGGTACAATGTCCTATCTGGGCTTAGGATGCCTTATGGAAGGAACAAAATTAATCACGGCTAGAATCCTTTCAATATGTGATTCTCCAATAGCTCAAGGTTCCCTTTGCGGCGGGTAATTTCATCCTCCGGGGGGTCCGAAATCGCAATACAGAGGGAATCGATAGTAGGAGATCGAGGGGAAGGGCTCGAGAGGAGAGGGCTCGAGATGGTTCGCGTGGGATACTAGAGATAAAAGAATAAGATGCGGGCCCCTCAAAAGCCCACGCACATTATTGACCCAACGAGTCACTCAGCTCATAGGACGGCCTTAGAGTCCCCGAATCGTTCAGGAGCTTCACTTCGTGCCCGAGGTCTTCCAACATGAGGATCTTATGGGCGCTGCTCGGGGGCCTGCCTCTTGTGGCGACAAAGCCCGAGTTTCTCTACAGTTCAGAGGACTATCCGGATGTCCCAGAGTATGGACCGCAGGTGAGAGAATTCATGTCAGCTAACAATTATTGGCCTTGTTCTCACAATGTTATCAACAACAGCCTAACCCTCCGTATATGGTCGATAACCAGAAGAACTACTATAAAGTTGCACCTGACAAAGGTGGGTAACCTAACCTCTCATTTAATACTAATAGGAAAATGAGACATAATATAGAACTGAATGCTGACATTTACTTGCTAGGCAAGCAAAATGGTGCTGTATGGCTCGAGTCCGGCAGCTTTAAGGAGTTTATGTCTCAGCCTGCCGCTAGGCGTAAACCCAATTCCGACGTCGCTGTCTACAACCATACTCTTCTCTTCGCCGATGCCAATGTGACCTTCTCAAATAGTAGTCGCATGTCCTTCAAACAGAACCCCATTGAATTCGTCCTAAACACAACTACGCTTGCTTATGACACTCCAGCTTTTCGCGCCGCTGACTCGAGCTACTGGCTGCCTCAGCTAGCCGGCGAGGGAAATGTAAGTCGCCAAGTCTCTGCTGAGATACGTCTATAGTTGCGTCATTGTAGTCACAGACATACCTAACCTCTTCTTATAGCAACCCATCGCGGGTTCTGATTACAAGTTTTACCGGAATGTCAAGGATTACGGGGCTACTGGCGGCGGAGAAGACGACGACACAGAGGCCATTAACGCTGCCGTTGAGTTTGGAGAACGCTGCGGCGAGAAGTGTGGCAACACTTTCTCTCAGGGGGCCATCATCTACTTTCCGGTACTTGGAACTCCCCGTACTACCCCTATGTCGCTCTAACAACACTGACCGCTGCCATGTCCCAACCAACAGCCAGGTGTCTACAAGATCTGCCGCCCCATTATCCAACTTTACTACACTCAGTTCATTGGAGACGCACTCGACCCTCCGACAATCAAGGGATGCGACTCGTTTCAAGGGATCGCCCTCATCGACACTGACCCGTACATCCCCGGGGGCAATGGGGCCAACTGGTTCATTAATCAGAACCAGTTCTTCCGCCAAATCCGTAACTTTCGCTTCGACCTCCGTGAAATGCCCCTCAGCACAGATGACAACGACCAGCCGCTCGTGCCTACTGGAATCCATTGGCAAGTGTCACAGGCGTGCTCGCTGCAAAATCTCTACTTTGAGATGCCCGAAGCTTCCAGCGAAGATGACGAGAAGGTTACCCACGTGGGAATATTCATGGAAAATGGCAGTGGTGGATTTGTCTCTGATCTAACTTTCAAGGGTGGTAGTATTGGATGGCGTGCCGGTGAGTGACCTTGGGCTCGACTGTAAACAAGCTAACCGCGTTGCTAACGAGGTGTATTCTTCAGGCTCCCAGCAGTACACTGTAATCAACCTCAAGTTTCAAAATTGTCTGACTGCGGTCCAGATGATCTGGGACTGGGGCTTCAACTGGCAGCGTGTTGAAATCGATGGAGGAGCCGTTGGCTTTAACATTAGCGGTGTGGGAGGTGTTGATGGACAAGGTGTCGGCTCCGTCTCTATCATAGGTATGTCTCCGCTCCAGTCAATGCGTTAAAGCCACTATCTAATTCATTTACCAGACTCCAAAATCACCAACTGTCCTATTGGCATTCTCACCCACTCGGGGACCAATTCTCCAAACATCGTCATCGACAATCTGGAGATGAGCAATGTCGCCACAACAGTCAAAGACGCTAACGGGGACGTGATCCTGAGCTCCTCCGACAAGGTGGGCCTTTGGGCCCTAGGTAAACGCTATAAGGGTTACGAAGGCGAGACAACCTCCAGCGCCGTGGAGGCCCCTAAGAAGGGCGAGCGACTGCTCGACTCTAGTGGCAAGCTTTTCTATCGCTCCCGGCCACAGTACGAAAACTTTGGAATTGGCCAGTTCCGCATCGCTACCGACCACGGCTGCTCAAACAACGGCACAGGCGATAACACTAACGCGATCAACAAATTCCTGGCTGATGCGCAGAGCGCTGGAGAGATTGCCTACTTCCCCGCCGGTATCTATCGCGTCGGCGGCACAGTTCTCATCCCCACAGGATCTCGTGTTGTTGGCGCCAGCTGGTCGCAGATACAGGGTGCGGGAGCTTACTTCAGTGACGTCTTCAACCCGCGGGTCGTGGTGCAGGTTGGCATCAAGGGCGATGTTGGAACCATGGAGATAACGGACATGATGTTCAACGTTCAGGGTGCCACTGCGGGCGCGATCGTCTTAGAGTGGAATGTTCATGAGAGCAGCCAGGGATCTGCGGCCATGTGGGATTCTCATGTTCGCGTGGGGGGCGCCACGGGCTCTTCCCTCGAGACTGAGACCTGTCCCAAGTTTGGCTTCAATGAGGCTTGCATCTGTGCTGCGCTCCTATTCCATGTCACGCCACAGGCGTCAGGATACTTCGAAAATGTCTGGGTCTGGCTAGCTGACCAGTAAGTGGAAATCATCAAAGCTGTGGGAGAGCGGGATGTGCTAACGAGCAGCAGCGACAACGATCTGGTCATTAGTGACAATCCTGATAAACTAGCCAACCAGATCAGCTTGTACGCTGCACGCGGAACGCTGATCGAGTCCGAAGGCCCCTCGTGGTTCTATGGCACTGGGTCTGAGCATACTGTTTTATACCAATATCAGCTCTACGGCGCCAAAGATGTCAGTTCACTCTTCTCATGATCGGCAACGACACAGTCCTAACAGCTGCTATAGATCTACATGGGCCACATTCAGACCGAGACGCCATATTTCCAGCCGGTTCCTGTCGCCCCTCTGCCGTTTGAGGCGGGTAAGCCTTTCCCTGGTGACCCATCCTTCGAGTCTTGCGACTCCGTCGGTTGCGATGAGGCATGGGGTCTCCGTATTATCAACTCTGAAAGTGTCACCATACATAGTGCGGGTCTATACAGCTTCTTTCAAGAATACTATCAGGACTGTCTGGAGACATTTGACTGCCAACAACGTCTCTGCGAGGTCAAAGGCAGCAAAGATGTTGTCTTGTTCAACATGTTCACCGTCGCCACGGAAGAGATTGGAACTGGCATCAAGTTCGGTCCCTAATCATGTAAATGATAGAAGAATACTAACAGGTTCATAGCGGTGGCTCGATCAAGCAGAGTGACGGAAACCAAAGGTATGCCGTATTCTACTTCTCGTACCGTGAAGGGACTTAATCTGATACTTTCCACAGGGGCTTCACCACCGAGGTCAGCGTCTGGATTCCCCTAGAGGGCAACGACGAATTTGACGTTGTATATGTTGGGCCAGACGTCTATAATGATCCCTCTGTCACCTGTCCAGCTCCGTGCCTTCTCGTGTTTCCTACAAGCTCTCTTGGCGAACAGACGACAATCACTCCCGGTAAATACACAACTTCCCTCGAGTACGGAAACATGGACACCACGACGGTCGGAGGACAAGTTATAACGACCTTCATCACGAAAACAACGATTATTACGATTCCAATCGAGCCTATCACAACTGACGGCATACAGTACTCTAATATTAACATCACAAGGGGCCAGACTAGCAGCGCCTTGACCGTGCGCCCAAGTGTAGACATCCCACCGGTACCCTGGCCACTCCCAGATGGCGAGGGCGGCTCAACAACCCGCACCATTCTCCTCCCTCCCTGGCCCGATGTCACGCGGGGCCCTCCTGACGGCGCCGGCTGGGGCAACGGGCCAGGAAACACAGCCGGAACGGTCTCTGGAATTTACCGAACGCCGTTCGTCACTACGATCACAGCTACAGAAGCAACAGTCATCACTGTCGTGTTCCCCTCACAGGTCAGCCCGGTCTCGGTACAATGCCCTCCCAACTCGGAGATTACATTTAACACCCCCAAAACGACCATCACTACTGAATGCCCCGAGGCAACAGATTGGACTTTCCAGTTTAACTGCCCGGCTACTAGGGTTGTCACGTTTATCGGCTCATCTACCGCTGTACTAACTGCGGATTGCACCCTGAGCACGGCGTTTGAGCAAATAACGGATGAGCCAGAGTTCGGAACTACCCCCACCGTGCAGCCTGTGAGTCCATCGACGTCTTATCATGCAAACGTTCATGGGTTTTTACTAACTGATGCTCAAACTAGCCGGTGACTGACCCATTGCCAACATGGACCACCTGGCCTGTCGGGCAGATCGAGGCGGTCGACGAAGAAGAAGACGACGACGACGACGACGATGAGGGGGTTGGTTTCTTGACCCCTTGCAAGCTGTGGTTCTTCAACGTGAGTATTGGCTTGACTCTGGCTCGCTCCACATTCTCATTGCTGGACTAAACCTTGCTAGATTTGCCTGATCAAAAATGGCATTAGAATCCGTGGTATCCGCTGGATCTTGCCACCTGGAATCTACGGACCGTTAGTACCTTCAGCTTTTAATATGTCATATCTTACTAGCTAACATTTCATTATAGTGGCCCCGTTCCTCCTGGTATTGTAAGGCTACCTTTCCCGTGGACCATCCCCATCCCCACGCCTCCTATAACTTGGCCAAGAATTACGTGCGTTGCTTCGATTACCCCCTTATAGCAAAAGAACTCAAGCTGACATATGCAGCGTTGGCCGGGACGGCAAGGTCACGTATCCAGATAATGAGCCCACGTCCTGCGAGAAGGTCACAGCGTCTATCTGCTCGACAACGGCCATCGAGTCTATCACCACAATAGGGCCGAGCGAAAGCACCATCACGCGTACCGAGTCCTCTTGTGGAGACGAGTTTACCGCTTGTGGAGCTACGGACATCGAGGCCACCACTACAAAGGAACCAGACAGCTGCCCGTTGCCGACAGATAACGCGAAGCGCGGCGTCGTCGACGATGGGCCAGAGCTCGCCCGAAGACAAAGCCAGCAGAGGCCGGCCGGGTGCCCTGCAAATGCAGTTATTTATCCTAAGAATCCTGAGAACGTTGGTGATATTCCGCAGCTTCTTTCCGAATATAACGGAAAGTATGTCCAAGTTCAGTCGAAGCAGATCTCGTTCACCTCCTTCTTCTGGGTGCCATATCTTGATGCCCAAACAATGGCAAAGGTTCAGCAGTCTGTAAGTATTCATGAGTCGTCTATAAAAGGTGCAGCGACTGACGCTAGTGTGTGAGTGAAGGGCTCCGTCGAGCACGCTTACTACTACGAAGATTGGAATAGTGCGGTGGGGGATTTTGACGTCGAAGACGTATACAAGCCCGCTGATGATTCACTCGAGGAGAGAGCCGTATCTCCCCTCGAGATCCTCCACCCTGGCTCGGTCGTCAGAGATGACTTGCCTGATAGAAGCGACTCAGCAGTAAACGTGACCGTAGTCTCCCGAGATGAAAATGACGAATCTGCGCCTGTATTTGAGTACATGAAGAGGGCGCCCACGACTGAGCAGCATCGGTATACCTGGCACCTCTCCCAAGACTCTATGCCTCCTGGGAGGAGATGGCGGGCCCAAGGCAGTGACACGACGGATCCCACAGATAACGAGTTTCGTTTTCATTACGACAATGTTGGTGGCACGGGACAAGTTGTCTACATCCTCAACGAGATGGGCTACTGGCCGGGTCATGCTGTAAGTGACATGGCGTTACCTTAGAAGTTAGTTTCTGCCTCGAATAGAGTTGCTAACTGCCTATTGATAAGGAATTCGTCAACAACAATAACATCGGCACTCTCCAGTCGGGTGTCAATTTCGGCCCAAATCCAATCGCCCAGACCCCCACCAGCCCCATCTTCAATCACGGCAGTCAAACGGCAGCTATGGTCGTGGGTAATAATCTCGGTATTTGCAAAGCCTGCACCGTGCGGTTCGTTACTTCGGCCAACAACATACCTGCCGCCCTACCCGAAAACCTACGGATGGCTCGCGTCGGAGAGCGTCTTCTCCAGCAGCTTACAGACACTTTGGATGAAATCATCTCTCAGAATCTGCAAGGCAAGGCTGTTATTAGTATGAGCTTTGGCATGGAAGCAAGGTGGATGCCTCGTCCTTTCTTCACCAGATTACGTATGCTCCACTTCGCTTGCTCCTTTGTATTAGCTCGGCTTGAGGTGCCTATTCTTGACTAACACAACAATCCCCATTGTATAGACCGGCTCCTCAGCATAATTGAAACCCAGACGAACACGCTACTGGTCTGTTCTGCAGGTAACACCGGCAATCCCGCCGCTGGCAACTTTGAGGGGGTAAGCCCCGCCCGATACCCGGCAAGATTTGGAGATCCTAGCAACCCCTTCGGCCATCTACCTAACCTGGTGGTCGTCGGTGCAACGACATTTAGAACACGAAAGGCTTCTTTCAGCAATTACGCGCCATTCCTAACAACGTTCGCCCCGGGAGAGTTAGTCTGGCTTCCGAGCTTGAACAACTTTGGAGGGTTCACGTACGCGAAAACCCAGGGCACCTCATTTTGTAAGTATCACTAAGAAGGAGCAACGTGGTCTATGCCTAGGAGGAGTGCTCATAGCTAACGCTTCCATAGCTGCCCCCCAGGTAGCGGGCCTCGCGGCCTACTACCGATCGCTCCCATCACCCTGGGAGGCGCAGCTTACGTCCCCAGCCCGTGTCAAGAAACTCATCAGGCTATTCCATCGTCGTTTCCAGGTTTCCAGGGAACCGGTCCCTGACGCGGAAAAGAAGCCAGTCATCTGGAACGGCCAGGTAGGGCAGAAATCGTGCCTAAGCGACTACAACACCCGGGGCACGTGGGATACGGAACACGTGTGCCCTGAAATCAATGTGAATCTCGACAATCAGCCGGACAACGGGCAGACGGTCGAGCCGTGTGGCGCAACGAGGAGCGGACTGGCTGCCCGACAAGACAGTGGTGGCAGCTGCCCCCTGTTTCCCGATGACGGCGGCGACGGTACAGACAGCGGCGGCCATACCATCTCGTTCACTTCGGGAGCCCAGGCCTCGCCGACATGTGCATCCGGCTCGGGTTGCGGCGGTGTAATCTGCTCCGGTTTCTGGTGCAACCCTAACCCGACTGGCATACCCCCGGACCACCAGGATCCCAAAGACCCGAACGCCGGCAACCCAGTTCCAAGCCGCACCATCTCGGATCCTCCCGGCCCGGGCACCACCACCTCAGGCGGCGGCGGAGAGACCTCACCCGTCCCAGAATGCGACGACAAGTGTAAGCTCGACCGAGGAAACCCATGCAACTGCGGCGAGAGCGGCTGTGATAGCCAGTCTCCCGCTTGCTGCGGCAACGCGAGCTGTCCCAAATGCGACTGCGGTGAGTCTGGCTGTTCCTCGTCGTCT
The DNA here is from genome assembly GCA_000750815.1 of Pseudogymnoascus sp. VKM F-4516 (FW-969). Lineage (NCBI taxonomy): Eukaryota > Fungi > Ascomycota > Leotiomycetes > Thelebolales > Thelebolaceae > Pseudogymnoascus > Pseudogymnoascus sp. VKM F-4516 (FW-969). The sequence continues at coordinate 7,957 of JPJZ01000104.1, forward strand.
CCCGCCTGCTGCGCCAGCGGCACCTGCCGCTGGTCGTGGACTGGCGGCGGCGGCGGCGACGGCACAGGCGCTCCGCCCCTACCTGCTCCAGAGGGGCGGCTCATTGTCTTTGCCCTGCAGGAGCTCTCCGTTAACTCAGGTATGTCCTGGGACTGGTTTCGGTCGTGGGTGGTCTTCTCCTCTCCCGCCAACGGATTCGTGGACTTGTGCTATGACAGTGCCGTCAAGGTCCAGAGCACCACAAGCGTCACGGGCTCCAATCCGGGGCTCCCACCAGATATCAGCTTCGATGCTGTTGACGGCGTTTCGTGCGAGTACACCGGGACATCTAACGCGGTCGGCACGCTTAAGTGCGCGAGGGTGTCGAGCATCAAATGCGAGGCCACCAACCCGGTGTTCGTTGACTATTGCCCCCCGCTTAACAACCCCAGCATGCACGGGGTGCTGGTGTGCACTTGGTAGGGGCTAGGTCTCGACAGACCCCGTCGCGAGCAAGTCTGACTGTAAGATGGAAGTAGGGCTTCATATAGACTATTTCTGTTAGCAGTATTAAATTGTTGGCTAGTTGAAGCGGCTAGGGTGATTCTTATAGAACTTAAATCACTGTTATAGTCTTAAGGTTAGAGCTGCTACTTATTCTGAGAACTAATTAGTAAATATACAATCACGTGTTCTCGCGTTGTCAATGGCGCGCGGTGCGCGCGGGATCGAGTTTCCCCGATAAGGTGGTCACCACTCTAGATAACCGCCAGCCTTGCCATGCACCACCCTTCGCCTCTCCGATTTCATCTTAAACCACTTCGACCACCCCACATCCATCCTCCATATCCTACTCAACATTATCATTTGTGAACATGCAGGTACAATCAGAATAGAGTATGGCCCTCCGCACCCCCCCAACCGACCCTGATAGCGACTACGGCTCCGACTTCTCCCTCGAAGACCTAGAGGATCTCGATCGCCTTGCTGTGCAGACCCCTTCTACCGTTGTTAGAGTCCCCTCTCCGCCAACCACACTCTTTGTCTCCCGCCGCGATGCGCATCCCGCACGCTCACGCTATGTGGCCAGCATGCCGATCGCGTATGAGACTGATACCACCGAGCCCCAGTCAGACAGGAGCCGCACATACAGAAGCGGGCAAAATAGTGCCATCTACCCGGATCGTGAGTCTCCTTTCTACTATCCACCCTCCCACGCGCCACTCTGACACCTGCTAAGCGGCTAGTCTCCGCCGCGCTCTCCTCGCTCAGCGAATCCACCCCCGCCACCCCCTCTGAAGCACCCCGGCCAGAACCCTTGGCTCCCGACACCCGCAGTCCCCTCCAACGCTACCGCTCCGCCCCCCGCAAAGCCCTCTCTGTCACCGACCTCGTCTCCCCCGCCTGGTGCGAGCTGCAATACTCTATGACCCTTGCCATGCACGGCCGCAAACCGCGCACTGAGGCTATGAAGCGGGGTAGCGAGGTCCACGCACAGCTCGAGGAGGAGGTGTATACCTCTGTGCAGATCGAGGTTGCGACCAAGGAGGATGCGTGGGGATTGCGCGTGTGGAATGTCATTCAGGGTCTGCGCACGCTCCGTGAAACGGGAATGACTCGGGAGCTGGAGGTGTGGGGCGTTGTTGATGGGGAGGTCGTTGGGGGAGTTATTGACGAGGTTAGCTTCATGTGTCCGGATGTCGAGTTGGAGGCAGAAGCTACCCATGCCCTTGCGGTGGCTCGCGGTGAAGAACCGCCACAGCAACCAAGGGCGACCCTCCCTACCGACCAGCGCGGACTGGACGAGTATATACACCCCAAGCCCCCGGCGCCGAAGAAGCGGAAACTGTACATCACGGATGTCAAAACTCGCTCTGTTGCTTCCTTGCCCCGCGGAGCGTCGTTCAGACCTACGAAGCTCCAGCTCATGCTCTACCACACCCTCGTCTCCTCTCTCGCCGCAGGCGACACGCCACTCTCCGCGCTTGCGGCTCGGTATGAGCTCGATACGCAAAGGACATTTAGCCCCGCATTTGTAGCGCAGGTAGCTACGCTCGCGGATGAAGTGTATTACGATGCGCCGTCGAGTGCGGAGGAAGTCGCCTCCGCGCCGGAACCGGCGGGGAACGAGCTGTCGCGCAACGATAGCCTAGAGAAGCTGTGGGATGTCATGATGAACTTGTTCATCGAGATAATCGGGGAGGGCGGGGTGGGACGGTTACTCCGCGCAGAGTATCGCAGTCGTGGGACGGGAGGGGTGATTGGGGCTCAAGTGTTTGCGATGGATGAGGCGGAGCTGGGGGCGTATGTTGGGCATGGGATGGGGTGGTGGAGGGGGGAGAGGGCGGCGGAGGGGGTGGCTATTCAGGAAGCTTTTAAGTGTCGGAGTTGTGAGTTTGCAGAGGGGTGTGAGTGGAGGCTTGGGCAAGTAGAGGAGGCAAGACGGAGGGCGAGGGGCGGTTGGAAGGGGTAAAGCTGAGTTGTATTGGGTTTGGGCGTTAAGGCTTGGGAGTTAGGGACTGAGAATACCAGAAAAGCACAGAGTGGTCACTGAGCAAAGCCGATTTCGAATTTAAGTCGAGCAAGCACAAACAAAGGGTGACCTGGAAGAGGATACGGCTCATGGAGAAGGGAAGGGGTTGAAACGCTGGGGGCGTATAGAAAATACGACGTGGCAGAGGTGGGAATGGCTCCATTTTGCCCCAACTTTGGTCTATAGATCTACAAAGCATAGAAATAGAAGTTTCTCAGCAGTGATTGTCTACCTCCTGCCGAGCTGGGACAGTCGCTCAATGGGCCAAGGACCGCCTCAGATCTCGGCGACATCAAGCTCAAGTGTTGAGGCTTCATCCAGCTTCGGCTCTACCCGAGCACCTGAGCAGTAAATATGGGACGTGGTAATCAGAAACAGCCTGACAGGGCAGAATCCGCGGAAAATAAGGGTTTCTATGGGGTGGTGCGTTCGGTAGTGGAGTACACAGTGCAGATCTACATCAAGACGGTTTGGGGGCTGAGCTACCCCTGGCATATACCCGCAATACTAGCGACTGAAATGGGAATAGCTTCATTTTTTGGCTCTGTATTTAGAAGGTTTCAACATAGCTTCATTTTAACGACAATTCGGCTTTCCAAAGCTGTTCTAAACAGGTCATAAGGCGGTTGAATAAGGCTCCCGCTTACGGCGATCCTCATTTTTTGGAGATTCTAAGCCTCGGAAAAGGTTAACCCTTGAAATGGCATGCGACATGGAAATTTATAAAGGACTGCCCAATCCGCACAAAGAGTAGAAAAATCAACCCCCAAAGAAACAAACATCTGCACCATCACTCCCTAAAAATGAAGATCTCCTCTATCGTCTCCATCCTGGCCATCGCCTCCGCCGCCGAGGCCTGGCAAATCACCTTCTTCTCCGACTCCGGCATCGTCAGCGCCAATGGAAAAAGGAGCGGCGGCTGCCAGAATCTCCGTTCCGATTATACTGGCGTCACAACACAACTCTCCTTCAACGCCGAGACCTCATACTATCCTGATCCAGATGGATACACGGCATATGCTTCGGCCAACTGCAAGGGTGCGGCGTACTATGGTGTCCAGGGGAACCAATATCCGAAAAAGACGTTCAAGAGCTACAGGATTACGGGATAGACGCGGAAATGGGTGTAGGAGAACGGTCGTTTTGGGTCCCAAATTAGCGTTTTGCTAGCGGATAGATATGCGGTAGTTTGAAGTAGCTCTTTAGGCACAAGGCGGATTTTGGCTCGGCCATTCCAAGTTTTTAGACGGTTGAAGGAGCAATGTATACTATATAACACAGAATGTAGTAGTTGTGGATTTGTCTATTATAAGAGGGTTTATATTATAGTGATTTTATCAGATTAGCTGAAGCATCGTCGCCATTGGTATCCCAGTTGTGCCTAAGCTTCTTGCCGGTCAGCTCTCGGATCTTTGATGGCGTTGAAATGTAAATAATAGGTAATGCCTTGCCTGACAGCGCCACAAAATAACGCTAAATTTGGGTCGGGTTATCACAACGCCCTTCGCCTCATCAAGTCTAACCTTAGGGAGCTGATGCAGTCTTTGATCACTACAAGGACGGTTTCAACGCCATCAAAGATCCGAGAGCTGACCGGCAAGAAGCTTAGGCACAACTGGGATACCAATGGCGACGATGCTTCAGCTAATCTGATAGTACTGCACAGACGCCCTTTCGAGCGAGGCAGGCGGACATTTCGAAATCATTACTACGAACAATGTCTCCTGAGACGACGTCAAGACTACTAGCACTATTATGTTACACTATTTTCGGAGAGAGTTTCTCAAAGTGGGGTGAATCTCCTAGCCAGTAAGGATGATTTATGTAGTAGGCGGTACTGTAGGCATGGTTTAATAGAGTTTAGCCCCGACTCGTCCATGCTCCATACCTAATTAGGCTTAGCCGATTGTAGTTGACTTCATCCGAGGTCGGTCTGCAAGATATTCAAAATGTTTACGCAACTTGCGCTCTCATTATAATCGACGCTCTATTTCGGTAGACTCTGGTCTAAACATTATTCCGACATGCCTGCAAGAGCAATTCCCAAGCAGCTCCAGCAGACCTGCAAGCAGCTGCTCAAAAACAATCGCTCCTGGGCTCTCAGCCAGAGCGCCAAGGACCCCGAATTCTTCACGAGGCTCGGCCAAGGACAAAGCCCTGAATACCTATGGATTGGATGCAGCGACTCGCGAATCCCAGCCGAGCAGATCACGGGTATGCAGCCAGGCGAGGCATTTGTCCACCGTAACATCGCCAACCTTGTCTGCAACATCGACTTGAACGCCATGAGCGTTATCAATTATGCCGTGCGTCATCTCAAGGTTAAACATATTATCGTGTGCGGCCACTACGGATGCGGTGGTGTGGAGGCGGCCATGAAGCCGCAGGACCTCGGGATTTTAAACCCTTGGCTCCGGAATATCAGAGACGTCTACCGCCTACACGAGGCCGAGCTGGATAAAATCGGTGACAAGAAAGCGCGATACGACCGTCTTGTGGAGCTCAACGTCATTGAGCAGTGCCGCAATGTTATCAAGACGGCAGCCGTTCAACAGTCATACACTGCCAATCAGTTCCCTGTTGTCTCTGGATGGGTATTCCAGTTCCATGATGGTCAAATTAAAGACCTCGAGTTCGACTTCCAGGCTGAATTAAAAGATGTACAGAAGATATATGATCTTAGATTATAGGAAAGATATAGTGTAATAAGGCTATACTCTAGCTGATTCTTTCCTACCTAAGCAAATGCCTGGACTCTCTTTTTCTCTTTCCAAAGCTGTATAGAGTAATCTTACTTGCCACTCTAGTGTATATACACCAATTAAGATAGGTAATGTGCTGGTATTGTAGCTATTCTACTACACGTATCGTAAAGAAGCAGCCATTTTCGCGTACTACGATCAGTCCCGCACATATATTTCTGTCGTCGTTCTGTACTTTAGGTAAGCTGTAATAGAGGCTATAAGGTCCGTGATTTAATTATATGCTCGACCTCTTGAATAATATAGGCTATCAGTTATTTAACCTGATTTCGTACGGGCTAATGCTCTTCTCTGCCTCCGGAGTCGATTTGCCCAACCGCTCTTGCCTCTCGGTTAAACTTTCACTCCTCTCTGGATCAAAAAATGGCCGCTCGCCGTGTATTGCCGTGCGTTTGCCCTCTCTCAACGAAACATCGTATCCACCCGGGAGAGCCTTGTGCACAACGGACCTATTATCCCAGAATGCTACCGCCCCTGGGGTCCACTTCCAGCGCACGGTGAGGTCGTCTGCTTGGAGGAGGTGCTCGCGCAGGAAGGCAAGAACGTGGTTAGACTCTTGGCCGTTGAGCTCCTCAATGCGGTCGATGAATGTGGGATTGTAGTTGAGTACTTTAAGGAGCGTCACAGGGTGGGTGCGGACCTGTGTCTGTTAGTATCAGTTTACTGAGCCGCGTAGTAAGCACATACCAATGGGTGGGCTGTGGCAATAGGAGCTCGATGCGGGGTTCCTCCGTTGTTCACAGAATTGATATAAGATACCTATATATTTGTTAGCAACCAAAGGCTTCTATAGATGGTAGAATACATGCTGCATATACTCACATCAGAGGTATGAATGGCATGGAGGCCTTCAAAAGTCTTCTGGAAAGTTGGGCTGAGCTTGTCGAATAGTGCTGCTTGGCTGGTAAAAATCGTATCCCCGCCACTCGGTGGAGTCTTCACCATGCGAAGTAGCGTATATGAGGGTGGGTTGAGTTCATATGAATGGTCAGAGTGGAACTCGCTGCCGAAATGTTTGTGTGCTCGGATATTTCTAAAATATTTCAGAGATGATTTATTCAAAAGGGAGATAAAAACTTACCCTCCACGGCCAATAATCGTGACATGTTTGGGGTCTTGCTGATTTGGGTCTCTATCTTGCTGGGATATAAATCAGCATGCATGATATTATGACGGCAGATGTACTACACTTACAATACCATAATATGAGGCAAGCTCATGCTGTTGTTCCAGCGTGATATCCTGATCCCTCAAAAATACAACGCTACGCTGTGACTTATCAGCATAGTTCTCAAGAATGCAATGTCGGGGCACTGGGATTTGTGTGGCTGCAATCTTATAACAAGAGAGACACTGGACGTACTTCGGCAACCAATAGCGCCAGCTCATCCTTCTGTGCGTCTGTTAAGGCACTCAGCTGAACGCCTTTTAGTTCCGTACCGATATGCGGAGTGACTTCTTCGACGGCGGAGGCCAGAGAGAGCAGAGATGCCTTTGTAGGGTCCGCAAACAAAGCGCGGTCGCGTGCTGGTGTGAACTCCTTGAGCGGGGGGTCAGGAGGAACGTATGAGAGCAGAGCTGGGGTGATTGAGTTGGCTGCCATGGCTACTGGTATCAGATCGAATGGTATGGTAGGTATATGTCAATATTATAGCTGAATATGTCACTTTTGACGTATGGAGCACCGGCAGGGAGGGCGGCACCAGAGCGCATTTTATATCTCTAAATACTTCTTCATCTACCCACATAGTTCATTATCAAAGTCAACAACTACGTGGTTGATAAGAACCGGACAGAACGGCATCTATTGTCCGATGTTGCGGGGTAAAAGGCCATCTTCCATCATAATCGCGAAATTGACGACTTATGGCAACAGCTACACTCACCGAAGTGGCTTGTTAGAGTGTTAGGAGTATACGAGTTGTTTGATAAGCAACGCCGAGATTCCGGGGATGCGGGGTTGGCAGAGCTATTCGTCATCCGCCTTTATCGAGATAGTCTCAGACCATCTTTAGTTATCATCTCGCAGCGTTCAATTACACTCTGTACGATAATATTTCAACAACAAAATTCTCGCAGTCATGTCGTCGACACTCGTATCTGAAGTTAACAATATCATTAGCAATGGCACATTCCGCTCCGAAGTTGGCCGGAAGCAACTGACGCTTGCACTGGGGGGATTATACATCGCGTCAACTTCTGTGGCTTCAAAACCACGTCTAGTCTGGGAAACCGAAACTAGTTATCCTCGATATTACATTCCTGTAGAGGCGCTTCACGAGGATGTCAAGACAGACAGCCCCGGAAGATCAGTTACACTTGCTCTAGTTGACACGATCAAAGGAGAGGATGGGGCTCTAAATGCCACCATCGAGAGCCTGACAGTGGGATCGAAGAAGACAACATGGGTGAGGTTTGTCGATGGGCCGCTGAAGGGATATATTAGGTTTGACAAGAGCGAACTTGGTAAGATATTCTTCACTTCATTTCTATATCTATTCAATGCTATTCCAATGGTATCGAAGCTTTCAAAATCCCGATCTGAGACGAACGCAGATGCCTGGTTTGAGAACGGTGCTCTCGCCACTGCCATAAAGAACCCCTACAAGCGCATCGACACCCACGCCGTCAATCACGACATTGTGATTAAGGTCGACGGGGAGGTAGTCGCGCAGTCAAAAGTGGCTGTGCTGTTGAACGAGACTAGAGCCCAGGAAGCATATTACCTTCCCGCGACGAGTATCCTGGACTGGGGAAGCGTGGAAAAGAGTGATCTGAAGACGACCTGCCCGTATAAGGGAGAAGCTTGGTATGGCAGCCTACGGAGTTGAGATGAGCGAAAGAAACTAACCAAGGCTCAACAGGTACCTTTCGTTGACTGTGAAGGACAAGAAGTACGAGAATCTGATCTGGTACTATCCTTACCCCACGCATGAAAGCAGCGCTGTGGAGGGTCTGATCAGCTTTTACAACAAGGAAGGTGTTGATATCTTAATTGATGGGGTGAAGGTCTGACGCTACATGGTCTGATACTTTATATAGGCGGAGTTTGCAAAAGCCAGCATGCTACCAATAATGAAATCCTATGTATTACTGAAGTCTGCATGCATGTTATTATAATCATGTGATTTGAGGAGTAGAGGTGGAGGAAGTGTAAGTATTTCTTATCTGTACCAGTGGTGGACGTGCCGATACCCATAGCACACCTTTGCAAGGTTTATTGTTGTCGTCGTTGTACAGCCTTCCTGATCGGCCAACGACGACGACACATCGTCACACCATTTTGCAACGCATAATCGTCATTCCGCCTAGACCAATTCGGCGTCTTTTGATCGGACATTATGGCCGTTGCTTTGTGCGGGAAAGGGACGACCTGGGAGCTCATAAACCCAGCAGAAGCCATGCGGTTTGATACAAACTGCAGGATTGACAGCTGAGCAACAATGACATCTACTAAGGCCGAGTTGTCCGGGGCCAACTCCGATTTAGACAATGAGAAGTATCAGATACACAACCCTAGTGCGGCGGACACCGACGATAACAGCGAGAGTAAGGAGATCTACGACGGCAAGGGAGCCGATGTTGTGAGTGTGCAGAAGGGGTACACCTCAGACAGCGCCTCCAGTTCCGTCGAACATGTCTTCGACGCGGAGGCGATAGACCCTGTGTTAGCGAAGAAGATGGAGCTCGTCAACAAGGCCCTCGATGAAATCGGCATGACTAGCTTTCACTGGAAGATGTTCTGCCTCAACGGCTTTGGGTACGCAGTCGACTCGGTGCGTCATCTTAGACTGCCAGGTCCCCTCTGCACATTCTAACATTCGATTCTTCAGCTCCTCGTCGTATGCCAGTCCATTGCCAACCCCGCTGTGCAGCGGGAGTACGGACGCCCGAGCTCCCATATCTCTGGTATCCCGCTGGCCTCGCAGATTGGCCTCCTTGTGGGCGCCGCTACATGGGGCTTCTCGGCCGACATCATCGGCCGCAAGCTCGCATTCAACACCAGCCTTCTCTCCTGTGCAGCATTTGTCCTGATTGCTGGCTCCATGCCGGGATATATCCCTTTCGCCACCTTGTAAAAGACCTATTTTCCTACCCCCCAATTCAACTTTCACTTATCAGTCCCATTTAACCATCTGTTACCAAGTCCCACTCCCTTGCTAACCCCTCCTCTTCCAGCGTGGCCCTGTACTCCGCCGGCGCTGGCGGGAACTACATCCTGGATGCGACCAACTTCCTCGAGTTCCTCCCAACCTCGCACGCCTGGCTCGTGACCTTCATGGCCGTCTGGTGGGCACTGGGCTACACCGTCACCGGCCTGCTTGCTTGGGCCTACATGTCCAACTTCTCCTGTGACCCGAATGGCGACTCGTGCTCTCGCGCTGATAACATGGGCTGGCGATACCTGCACTTCACGTGCGGCGCGCTGGTTCTCGTCTTGGCGATTGCCCGGTTGCTAATCGTGAAAATGGTCCAGACCCCGCGGTGGCTTATTAGCCAGAACCGTGACGCCGAGGTGCTCGCCGTGCTAGATGGGATTGCGAATCCTGCAGGCCGCTCGCACCGCCTCACGCTGCCGCAGCTGCAACGCCTCGGCGTGGTGTTGCATACCGAGAAGTCGGTTTGGTCGGCCTTCCGTATCAAGATGCACATCAAGGGCCTGTTTGAGACGCGCAGCCTTGCCTGGTCCACGGCCGTTATCCTCGCGAACTGGTTCGTCATCGGCATGGTCAGCCCGCTCTACTCGGTCTTCCTGCCCTTCTACCTCGCGTCGCGCGGCGCCGACGTAGGGGACAACTCCAACTATACAACTTGGCGCGACTATGCCATCAACCAGATCGTGGGTATACTGGGCCCGCTCATCGCTGCCTTCCTCGTTGAGACGCGGTTCCTCGGCCGCCGTGGTACCCTCGCTATAGGCGCAGCTGCCACCATGCTCCTACAGTTTGGCTACACACAGATCAAGACACCGGCGCAGAACCTGGGAGTCTCGGCCGCCATTTCCGCCGCCTCGTGAGTCCGTCCCTTTGCTGACCCCATCTCCACCCCCCTTTACCCCACCCTTCCAAATATCAATCCGCAAGCTCTAACGTGTTGCGTAGAAACATCTACTACGGCACCATCTATGCCTACACGCCCGAGATTCTGCCCTCGGCGCATCGCGCAACGGGCTACGGTTTGTGTGTAGTGCTTAATCGCGTAGGAGGTATCCTGGGCGTGCTGGTTGGAAGCTACGCTAACGTGGAGACAACGGCACCACTGTTTGTTTGCGCGGCGCTGTTTGGGCTGCTCGTTATTCTAAGCCTGTTGCTGCCATTTGAGTCGAGGGGTAAGAGAAGTCAGTAAGTGGGGAAATATCACAGATGTACAAATGGAGTAACTTCATCGTAACGAGCGAGGTAGCCTGGAACCCACAAGACGTCTATAAACTCCCTTGTGTATAATATATGAGTGATAATGCACAAAGGTACATAATCAATATATGAAGTAGATTGAATAATACGAAGTATGTATCACGTGAGCTGACATTATTCTCACACCCCTCATTGGAAGGAACAAGCTAAGATTGCGCCAAGCCGTGATACGAGGCTTGACCGATTGCTCCGGATCAATAGGACCTTCGTGAAACAGGATCCAGGGTCTCCAGGGTCTACATTCGCTAGTGAGTTGGCGATGAAGGATTGGGGCGCAGCCGCGGCTGCGTGTAATGATGGAAAGTAGAGAGTAGATGGGAATGATCTCCGGATTCTAACGTCCTTGAATATTGCAATCGCGAAAGCTTACGACGCATACGAAGTCCCTGTACCTTCATAACTACGGGATAATAAGTCTGGGCGACGGCGCGCAAAAAGAGACTTCATGCCGACGAGGGCTTGATGACTTGATTTCCAAGTCCTCCCGATTATCAACAACGCCGCATCAACAATCGTTGTTGCGACAGATCGCCCACCATGCGGTTCGCGTCGATCTCCCCGTTTACCACCCTCATCGCCCTCATATCGTTCATCGCCAGCACGGCATCGGCGGACCGAATCCTCACATCCACAGCCCTCAGCGCCTGTATCGACAACTCGAACTTCACAGCCAAGCTTTTCAATGTCGCCTTCACGCCCGACAACTATACCCTCAAGTTCGATGTGGACGGCATATCCACCCTATCCGGAAACTTCACCCTCAAGTTTGAGGTCGCCGCCTATGGCTATGTCATCATGCAAAACAACATCGATCCATGCCACACCACAGGGCTAGAGGGCTTGTGCACGATGCGTCCCGGCCCAATGCCCTTCACGACAAGTTACACCGTCGGTGATGATGTCGTTAACGCCGTCCCAGCTATTGCATACACCGTCCCCGATCTCGACGCCACCGTTAAGATTAACTTTGTGCGGAAGTCGGACCCCAACGGCGAAAGCTCAGCCTGCGTAGAGGCGAATCTCTCGAACGGTAAAACTGTTGACCAGAAAGGTGTCAGCTGGGCCACTGCTGGTATTGCTGGTTTAGCTCTCGTGGCATCTGCTGTTATCGCGGGGTTGGGTCACTCTAATACCGCCGCGCACGTTGCCGCATATGGTCTCTCTCTCTTTGGTTACTTTCAGGCTATTGCTATAGTGGGACTGACAGCTGTCCCGCTCCCGCCCATGGCCCAGTCGTGGACCCAGAACTTCCAGTGGACTATGGGTATCATTGGTGTGGACTTCTTACAGACCATTGCGACGTGGTACCAGAAGTCGACAGGAGGAACGCCAGCTACAATCCTCAACAGCCTTACTACGACGTCCGTCCACGTCCAGAGGCGCTCGCTGATGATAGCCGCAGAGGCGAACTCCATCGGTGGCTCTATCTACAAACGCGCGAACAACCAGAATCTCGCTGACCCCCAGTCCGGGATGTACACTGTCAAGGGCATTGATCGAGTCGCATTCCGCGCTGACATGGAAGTGACAAATGTGTTTATCACTGGCCTCGCCTTCTTGTTCTTCTTCCTGGCGGCTATAGTCATATGCGTTGTAGCCTTTAAGGGCTTCTGCGACCTTGCCGTTAAGCACAAGTGGATGAAGAGCGACAAGTTCGAGGACTTCCGCCATGGATGGAAGGTCAGCTTAAAGGGGATTCTGTTCCGCATAGTCCTCATTGGGTATCCGCAGATGACAATCCTCTGCCTCTGGGAATTCACTAAAGTCGATTCGCCTGCTGAAGTCACCCTAGCCGTTATCATGTTCTTTGGGATGACAGCCATACTTGGCTGGGCAGCTTATAAAGTCCTCATGATTGGGCGGCGCTCGAATGAGATGCACAAGAATCCCGCGTACATGCTCTACTCTGACCCAACATCGCTGAACAGGTGGGGCTTCCTGTATGTCCAGTTCCGCGCATCAGCATACTACTACATCATCCCAACCCTCCTTTACATACTCGTTAAAGGCATGTTCGTTGCGCTTGGCCAGGGCAGCGGTACTGCGCAGGCCATTGGACTCCTGATTATCGAAGCCACAGTGCTCGTTGCTGCGAGTGTTATGAGGCCATGGATGGACAAGAGCACCAACACAGTCAACATCTCGATCTGCGCTATCAACCTCTTTAACGCGGTCTGCATACTCTTGTTCTCAGATATCTTTGACCAGCCTGCAATTGTTACAGGAGTCATTGGCGTCGTGTTCTTCGTTGCTAACGCTGCTTTCGCCTTTGTCCTACTCGTCCTGGTAATCGTCTCTACCGTCCTCGCCTCTACACGCAAGAACCCAGACACACACTACCAGACCATGTCCGACGACCGCGCCTCCTTCATCAAGTCCCAGACTCAGCTCAATACCGAGCTCGACGCCCTCGGCGCCACAGCTCGCGGCGAAATGAAGGGCGGCTTCAAGCCCGGACTAGACCTTGACGACGATGCCTGGGAAACGGACTCGATGCGCCGCCACCCTGCCAACATGGCCCTCCCCCCCTCCACGGCGAACTCGTTGCACGAAGGTCGCTCGAGCCCATTTGATGAGAAGAGCCGCGTGTATCAGGGTTCGTACTCGGCGAACTCGAGGCCCAATAGCGATCTCCCCCTTGTGGGGAATACACGCTCGAATCCGTCGCCAACACCACCGTTTGGGGTCGGGCCAAGGGGGAGTGGGACGTCACTTGGCTCGCTGCAGGGACAGCAGGCATATAACCGCGTGAATAATGCGAGTCCGTTGGGGTTCAAGGATCAGAGTAATCCGACGTGAGTTCTGCTTTTCCCCTCTTGTCTACTCATGTTCTAACAAGTTATAGGAGCCCGTGGCAGCGTGGCGCTGGGTACGATCATTAAATCTTTAATTTCTTTTTTCACAACTTGTGTATGTAGGGAGATAAGGAAAGGCGTAGGGAAGAGCATATTAGCGGCTTTTTTACAAGCAACATGAGATTTATTATAGGGCCCCAAAAGTATAGCCCATTGTATCTAGTTCAAGTCTTGTTGTTGCCGAGTGACAGTTGACTTGATAAACGGATGCTGTAATGCCTCCAGCGCCGTCGGTCTCTTCTTGTAATCCAGCTCCAAGAGGTACAGAATGAACTCGATGCATTCCCGCGAACAGAGCTCGCGGGGCAGTTTCTCTAGTTCCTCTTCCAGCGTTCCCCCAACAATATACGGCCGCATCTCCCCCGTTTTAGGGTCCTTGAATTCCATAGCTTCCAACCCGATTGCCAGCTCCCATTCATCATACCGCTTCACCCCAACTTCCATATCGAAGCGCCCTCGCAGCCGCATCAGCTTGGCCATGCACCACGCGTCGGTGTGGTCCTTGATTATTTTCCCGCCTGGCCCAAAGAGGGTTTTGGACGTCAGCCAATGCACGAGCTAGATGCCAGGTTAACGAGAGTAGGAACGTGTGGACGGGAAGACCTACGGTTATGCCGACGGACCAGACGTCTGAGGTGGGCCAGACACCAAGACCTTTCCACACCTCTGGGGCACGGGTCTCGAGCGTCATTGCTTGCTCGCCATTCACACCTTCCATGAATGCTGTTGTAAAGTTAGAATAATACAAAGTCGTCTATGTTGTCAGAGACATACCCTGGTCTAAGTCGCTTACTTGACAATAGGAAGTGGGTGGTCAAGGTCGGAGAGAAGGGTATTGTTTGGGTTAATATCTATACTACGTTAACGCGACTTCAACATTGGTTGGGATGACAGCAGACCTGTATGCACTGCATTGAGTCCCTGGAAAACAGCGAGGGCCTCTAGGATTGACTTGGAAAGTACTTGAGGCAACTTCGGGTGAGAAAGCTTTCCATAAGGGCGATATTTCCAGAGATCAGTATCCAGCCATTCAAAAACCAACTTTCTCGGTGCCTGGTGCGCTCCATCCTCAGGCTCAATGACGTCTAGTAATCGGCGGATATAGGGGCTCTCTGATATAGGAGAAATTCGGTGAGTATCTAGCTCACGCTCAAAAACCAGGTCCTTGATAACTACCCTAGCCTGCCCGTTAGCGTGTCTTATAAAAGGTATACAGCCATTAGTAGAGCGTACAATTGTGACCCTGGCCTTCGCCGGCCCTGCGGTTCTAAAGTCCGCGATGGGATATCATCAATCGATGCCACGGATGCACCTGTCGATCAATTCCTATACCCCGTGCGCAGAGATGCCATAACTTCGTTGTCGCATTCGCAATGCATATGCCGTGTCAGGCGTCGTTGAAGCCTACGAGGCTGGAAGTAGCGTCGTTTGTGAGGGAATCCTGCCGGTTAAAAGGGTTGCAGCGTATCTTGTGTGTGATTGATTGGTTCAAGAATCTCAGCCGCAAGTGAAAGGGGGCAGATCGTCATTGGGGCTAGTGTTTGGGAAGAGGTGGAATTCTTCGATGTGCTGGGCTAGGGCAGTTATATATATCTACAGTTTCGCCGTTGTCCATGACGAAGACTGAGATCGGTCAGTAATAAAGCGAAGCTCGGACACAAAACTTCAACCCCCTATTAGAATGGCGTGTGTTAAACCTGACTGCTCGTATATATACAATACCACTTTGTTGCCCCCAGCCTTGCAGCCAAATTCCGACATCTCGGGAATCGGTGTAAGTCCAAGAACAATAAAACTACCTAGTAATGTACTAATATAATATAGGTTATTATTGGCTTTGTAGGCATTGCATATTTGACTTTTATTTTACTTATCCTGCAGTATCTCGTTGGCCAGTTGAGCAGTACTAATCTTGATGGATCGACGAACCCTATTGATCGGGGGTTCTTGGCCTTTTTCTGGGGAACCCTTAGATGTCTATGGGAGCTACTAAGAAAATGGGTGCCGTTGAGGAGAGTTCTGCCTTCGTTTAGAAAGCCGTCAGAGCGATTTGCAGTACCTCTGAAAGAGGCATGTAGTGCTGCTTACCTATCTTCCCTGTACAAGTACTAACCTTCATCCCTAGACTACTCTAGCAATGAGCGATGTACAAATCGTCACAGGAATTGCCATACTCGCCAGCGGCTTCGCGCAACTCAACTGCGGACTTTCTATTTATCACTGGCACATGATTGTCCACCTGGCGTGGTTCTCATCCGTGACGCATCTCACTGCCCTGACATTTCTTCGGCGGTATTTCCACGATAATCCAGGCATTCGGACCTTGAGGTTATTTTTTATGCTACTCCTTGTATTGGCGCTAGCAGTTGCCTTTATTCCAACCGGCGGGCCTTGTGGGATGGAATATATCAACCCTGAGGCATTCCAACGCAATCTATGGATTTCTGGCATAATTCCATACACATTAAGGTTTCCAGGATCACCAGCAATGTGTTGTTATACAAAAATGTCCAACACGGGCAGATTCATAGATGTCTATCCAAGCGGGTTTATCTCAATGATGATCTCCGAAGTATTGCTATTTAGTAGCTCTCTCACAAGAGCGGTGAAGCTCTTCCGCAAAAGTACGGAATTTTCAAAGACCTTGCTTAGGCATAAACCAGCGCAAATGTGTAAGCGTTTTGCGAGAAAGTTGGGAGATAGATCTTCTAATTCTAATTCGAAACTTGCTCGTGGTATATACTTTGCTGGCCAATTTACCATAATATGTTTTATAGGCTTCGCACGAGCAGTTTATGACACTGTTGACTCTATATTATTTGAGGTTTGCTACCATAATGCAGTCTTTGTACTATTCGTTAACAAACTATATAGATTTATTGGCTATTCCTCTATTTGATATGGGGAACGCTTCGGATGGTTGCAGATAGAGGTTTCGCAGACGAAGACTATACAGCAAAAATACAGGATCAAAGCAACATCGTACTACAGGAGAACTCATGGGGTTTTGGGCAACTTCTCCCAACATTACTTCTTATTCTCCCATTGTTCAGTCTTATTGAAGGTGCTATAGGTATGAATCTCTCTTAATTTCTAACAAAAAAAAACTATTTTAGAGGCTAAACTAGTATAAGTGATATTGAAATTCAAGCCAACTGGACCTAAAGAGGCTGATAATAGTACAGCTGCCGTAGATGACTTACCGTTATCTAATACATTATCAGTAGAGGAATCACATCGTGACCTTCTACCCTCTAGAGACCTATCCGCCGAGCAAGACATTAGTACCAACATCAACATGGTACAGTTACGAACCGGAACTGATCTCAGCAACATGGAAAGCGACCTTGGCACTAGCACGGTCATTAGACGTCAGTCTGTCTTGTCTATGGGGGGCCACTCTCTTCACTCCAGCACTACATCACCGCGACCTAGAAGCTCCGTACAACAACTAAGCACAGTTCTACAGAAAGTGCTGTATTTTTTCGGGGCCTTTCTTGTATTTTGCTGTTCTTCTTTCGTTGGCTCTCTGCTTATTGTGGCTGCGTTTATAGGAGAAGATTTCTTTATGACGTGGAATTTCATTGCGTGATAGGGATACTCACCTAAACACCAAACACTAAACATAAGACCTGGACTCTTTACATCACATATCACTATGCGCTATCTCAACCCTACAATTCAACTTACACCATCACCGACCAAGGAACAAGAAACAAGACTAGTTAATCTCTCTAGATCATATTATTAAATTAATTGGTATCACACATATACATATATCCCCTCTCTTCTTTCCTTCCCTCCCCCCCAGTTCGCTAAATTTCACAAATACCCCCCTATCCCACCATCCCAGCATCATATTCATATACACCCCTCCTTTGATATGCCAAACAAAAACACAAAACCAGCCACCCAGCCAACCCAGCCCGCTTCAAAACGCCCCAATCCAAGACCCAAGACCGACCCAATAAAAAATACAAGCGATAGACTTCAAATATGCACCCCAGTCCCCAACCC
>JPJZ01000105.1:0-24547 GCA_000750815.1 Pseudogymnoascus sp. VKM F-4516 (FW-969)
GTTACTGGTACACTTGCAATTTTTGTCATCTCTAGCCCTCAATGTCTTGGGGTATGAATTAGGATAGTTGTAATGCTCTATCTGAAAAGTACCTATTCGCCCTCCTCTTTCACCACTTACTCCATTCCACTTCAAATGAATTGAAAAGCAAAGAAGAACATGCTGCTGCTGATCAATCACGCTAGAGATGGCAAGAGTCAACAGCGACTGCCGACACGACCGAGGATGCTCAAGGAAGCATACTGTCAACTCCACCAGGAAACATAGAACGCACGGAGGCTCAATTGCTTTGTGGCAGCCAAGGAGTAGAAACCAATCTAGTTGCCATCGATGCTACAGAAGGAAGTAGGAGGCTGAAGCGCTTCTTGCCTAGTCAAAAGTAGGCAACGTGATTTGGTACCTCGTGAAGTGGGCAGGCTTCCAGGATGAGGATAATACGTGGCAGAAACGGGACGACATCAGTTCGGATCTCATCAATGACTTTGAGGCGAGCTATCGAGGGAACTATTTGGTCGTGCAATTACTCAAAAAACGAGAACGGAGAGGAAAGATCGAGTATTTTGTTCAGTGGAAGGGTCGTCTAACGGGTGAGAATTCCTGGGAGGAAGAAGATACAATACACTCTGAACGAGTTAAAGAGTTTGAGGCAAGGTGATGGAGGAAATCATTGCTTTGTATCTTAAGGCTAGCGAACATTTGCATAAGAGATGAGCTCCCTTTGGCGTCGTGACATCTTTGCCGCTCTCCCGAGAGGACTAAAGGGCGAATCCAGGTGCACTATTTGATAAAATTAAAAAATGTACTGCTAGAAACAATTGGTATTATGAATCAAGTTGCATAAACCTGGTGTCGCATACTTTCGCCCACGACCTATCACCCCCATACTTCGACGTCTTCGAGCTCTTCGGGTCTGCCCTAGGTTTTGCATCCAATATGACAGCACCGCCAGGCGAGTATCCACCGGATCTCGCCGCGTTTTTCACATCCGGAATTGGCGTTGAAAATGTGAAATGAGAGGTGGCACATGCCAGCGCAATGAGGCTGTTGATGGTAACAAAGGACCGCATAGTGGCTCGGATGAGATATAGGGACGGGACGGGACGGCACGGCACTGACCCGATCGTCGATTATTTGCTGAGACGAGAAAGTGGGAGATCCTCACCAGCTGCCCCTCTTCGTAAATAAACCATCGCTATTATTATCATTCATCATCCAACATCATTATCAATAATGTAAGGGCGGGACAGCAGAATAGCAGCTAGCAGGCAATTTCCTTGCCGCTATCGAATACTAAACATTTCAGTCCGGATATTTCTAAACTTCAATTTTAATGTTGCTAGGGATGCGACGAGCTTGCCTCTATAACTCTTGGCTCTAGAAATTGGTATTATGGTGGCGTACCAAGCGAGGAAGATATTAAGGGATATTAATTGCCCAACATGTGAAGATGCTCCGGTGGAAGCTTCTTCAGGAGGTGGGTGGACTATATAATTAGCAGGTCCGGCGGTTAGCTTTGCTGTCAAAGCAAAGCGAGAAGGGGTCTAGAGTATGTCATCGGACTGCCAGGCGCGCTAGTTATCTACCCGACGCAGGACAACGACGCAGGGACGACGCAGACGCAGAGTCAATAGTGTAAACTGTTGGATACTACCTTACTACCCCGAAAACAACCTCATTTTTACTAAGACAGCATCCGCAGGAACATTTGCTTAAACGGCGGCGAATCATCTTACGCTACAGCAGTTTTCGGGAGCTCCGAGTTTAAATTAAAACCAACACAGCACCCTCGGTACCAATCAAGCTTCGGCCTGAAGCTTGCACTACTGCTACCAAGACAGTACTCTACATACTATGGTATGTATGGGTGACGGACAGGGCCGTTAAGCCGGCTTAGACGCTATGGGTGTCTTGCTGCGCTACGACGTTAATTGAACATTAGCCTTACTCCTCCTTACTCCTTCCATATGCAGGGTCAAGGATCCCTTGCCTTGTCACATCAACGTCGACGTCCACAGAGTCACTCGATTATAAAGAGGCCCGGGTGTGTCTGTTTGACGGCACCCCACGAACCAGCTCACATCGCCGACAAGGCCCTTTGAGCATAAAACTTTATACTTGCTGCGCCACATTATGCTCACCAACTATCTTGGCCTTTGGCCAGCGTTTGTCTTCGCATGGGCACTGGCAATGACAACAGGTACCACTTCCGCACAGACCACAAGCACCACCTTCCCCACCAATATCGAGTTCGACCTCGTCTTCCCTCGAAATGAAACCTTCGCAGCAGATGCCCTGCTGCCCATTGTCATTGCAATCCAGAACCCACAAGAAGTTGGCCTGCTTGGGTTTAGCATTGCCTGGTACATTTACTGGAGAGGCGTCAACGCTAGCAACAATTATCTCGACAGCGGTTATCAGCGCTCGCTTTGGGCCAACTATTCCACGTTTGGAAACGAACCCTACTTTGAGACCTTCTACACCAATGCCCTCAACGGCACCGAGGGCCAGTTTACGCTGGTAATAGACCTGGGTACCCGCAACTGCTCTTTCGTCGATAGCAACATCGATAGCAGCCTACACTTCGGCCAGGTTAGCACTTATGGTACCGTTGATTTTGAGATGCGAAATGGCGCCCAGCTCCCTAGCCTTATCACTCCCAAGGACTTATGTCCTGTCGGATTTGCCAGCTTCGGCATCACGAAATCGATACCCCAAAGCACAAACGAATATATGCGCGATACTTGCCCAGTGATGGCGGATGCAGCGCCTAAGATGAATCCTTGCGCTGTCAAAATAAACAGCACCGTCGCCTCGAACATCTCGGCCGGCGTAGTAGCCTCCGCATGTGGCGCAGGATTACTGATTAGCGACTGTCAAGATGATGAAACGAACATGGCGGCCCAGTTAGGCTTGGGATCTATGGGATGGTCTGGGGTTGTAGCGGGACTCGTGTTAGGCGTAGCTTTCTAGATAGCTAGGATTTGCTCAACCTTCCTCACAAACTAACATCACCACGTACCTCTCCATATGCCGAGAAGGCCATAGTCAACGAAATAAGGCCTTCTCCACTACGCGAGAGGGCTGGTGGATCGTGCGACCGTGGTAGTGTCTGCGACATCGAGGATGAAGTACGACAAACCTCTGCAGAAGCGGGGGGGGCATCGCCGCCTTCAAGCGCAGCTCACTCCCAATACAATCAGATGGACCAGGAAAGTCAAAATAATACAGACGTTCAAGGTATTTCGAGCGAAGAACGATTGTGGGAATGGCGATTGAACAGCAGCATTGCCAACAGAAAGAGCAAGAAGACGAAGACGAGGATGACATAGAGGCGACTAGCGGCGATAATAAGGGCCCAGTTAGCTACTGCCAGCAAATAACGACGACCGTTCACCAACGAGTGGCAGAAGACGAGACCGTAGTTGTGGCCCCTCTCTCACAATACCGCCAACACAGTGTCAAACCATATTAAAAGGATAATGGGGACTAGATTAAGATCGCCGTCGCCAAAACCATCGTCATTGACGCTGTAGTGCATATATTGGCCCTCTATTTGTAGAGAACGTATGATGACTTGTCAGGTATAATTGCAGTGTTTACAGGGTGATGGTGTTCATCTTGTTTGTCGTGTTCCTCATCACCGTGACGCCTCGTCTGTTGTGCCTTGTGGGCTGAGTCACAACAGTCGACCTTTTCATCGGTACTTTGGTGTCTAATGATAGCTCTCAATCGAGGCTATCGAGCCGCTCTCTCCGGATTCGAATTAGTCGTGGTTTAGTTGCGTACATTGAAGAACTTGTTTCTGCCAATGGGGTTGGAGCTGCGATGAGTGTCCAAATCACCTGATCAAAAGTACTCGACTATATCTAAGCTGGAGCGGGCGATTTTGCTGGGCCAATCAGGCTCGCTGGACTATTTTGGCCCACATCTTTTCCGAACATATTTTGGCTCCTCGTGGCATGGCGATCTTTTTGGCTTCAGGCCCTGAATCTGGGCGTCGCTTCTTCGTTTTCACAATCTCCTCGTCTATAGCGTCTGATTCTGCTCAAAGTTCAAAGTTCAAATCTTGCGTTTGATTCTCTGTTTCTGGCCTCCAGCTCTGCGTCCAGAACCTCCACCTTGTCAATAAACGGCGCCTCGACAAGCGAATCTCAGGGTCAAATCGATTCCCAATTTCCCACAGCAGCCTATACATTCAAAATCGATGAGCGATTGGCAATTGTATTGCTGCTAAGATGCCGCAGCTCAGTCCAGCCCGGCTGAGATCCTGTCATTTCTGGTGGTAAATAAGCAATCACGTAGCATTGCAATGTAGACCAATATATGACAAAGATCAGGCAGGAAAGAAAGAAGGCGACGAATTAGCGACAAGTTACACCCGCCTCTCCGCCATTATGGCTGTTTTATGAGTGTGATTTGAGCAGGAGGGGCAAGGCAACTTTTACTGCGGCGTCGAGCAATATCGGTCCAGCCACCAAGTACCACGTCGACATTCCCGGCACACTCGATACATCACTGTAGACCAATGGATGACAACGATCAGTCAGGAAAGGAAGAAGGCGATGAATTAGCGACAAGTTACACCCGCCTCTCCGCCATTATGGCTGTTTATGAGTGTGGTTTGAGCAGGAGGCGCAAGGCAACTTTTACTGCGGCGCGCCGGCTCGTTCGCGGCTTGCCAGGCTGACGATAGAAGAGGCCAATATCGGTCCAGCCACCAAGTACCACGTCGACATTCTCGGCACATTCAATATATCATCAATCGGGCTATGCATCTTCGAGATGTAGAGATGAGACTGGCTACCAGTGAAATTGGGATCCCTGACAAGCAGAAATTCAGCCAGTCTCTACAAAATTGTTGTATTCCTTGGGGAGTAGGTGTAGGGTTAGGAGTGACTACACATCTTACTATAACTACGATCCCCACGTAAGTTATTTACTCTACTTCCTTCTCTTTCACAATATTCTGTCTACGCAAACCTTTTTACAATCGTTCCTTGGCTATTACAACTACTCTTATACTTCGTCGAAAACATCCAAATGACTGACGTCTGCCTCCGGGACGGTACAACCATAGTTGGAAATCTCACGTTCAGTCTCTTCACTCGCGCCTACAACCACAACTTATCATGCGGGCCATCAACATATCTGCGGCCTGAAAAGGGGGGGGCGATCATTCCCTGGCCATACCTAGTCGTCCTCGTCCTCCTCCATGCACCCGTCATTTGGCAGCGCATTACGCACTGGGAAAATGTGCAAATGGTTGCGCTTGCGCTTGCAGTGTTTTCAGTCGCGACCACTGTAGTGGGCTACTGGTCAACAGCACTTGAGGCTGATCAAGTTCTTGTTTGGATGCCATTGCAGTTGCTGTTGGACAACGGAGCCATGTCGCAGTTGTACGTACTCATTGGAGCTAAGGATCGGAGTTCCGTTTGGACTACAGCTCGGGAAACTAGAAAGCCATGGAAGCTACTATGGAGACCTCAAGAGCCGGTTGATCCCCGTACTTTGAGAAGATTCAAGAGAGAGAGACGAGCCTGGGTGGCCATTCTAGCGTGCATGATTTTCGTCGCAATTCTCCTCTTGCAGATCTTTGGGTTCGGCTATGCCATCAAAGGACTAGCACAATGTTACCACAAGGATTTGAAGGTTCCATGGTGCTCACCATTCCTACAGAACTACGTTGTGGCAGTATACGACAGGGGCCTCATAAACACACAAACCAACTGTCCTGATTTTCAAAGCCCTACGATGGACTCGAACAAAGGAATTGGGTGCTTGAGTCTCAAGGCGAAGCGGCAAATGGACTTTCTCTGGATAACGGTTGTAATTCTACCAGTGTCTATCGTTCTAGAAGTGGTGGACTTTTGGCGGTTGAGGCTCGAAGTGGTGGACTACTGGCGGTTGAAGCAGCCAACTGCAGGAGAAGAGGATGCAGAAGAAGAGGGTGCAGAAGAACATAATTTTGATGCACGACCGTGGTGGACAGTGAGTTTGTCTTTTTCCAGCATTGTAACGTTTGAGACAATTTTTCTAACTTTATGTAGATGGCTATTGGTTTTATCATTCTGATTGCTCTCGCAGTCGTCAGCGGCTACCACTCAATGCATCTTCCGGACGGCATATCGAAGAGTATCTGGGTGTTTCGTCATGATCCAAGCACTGACTCCTTCGGAGCCTGCGTGGGTCAATTGCACGCCAGTGGTATCGTAAGTCCCGACATCCTTTGGTTTTATAAGATGCTAATAAGGACCCGTAGCGTGGATCTGTGTTAGCCTGGTCAGATGGACTCTTCGATTTCATGAAACAGTTGTACTTAGGGGGTTAGATATTGCGCAATAATGATTTTATTCTTGACCTTCAACAAGTCAAATTCTATTCTGCTTAGACGCAAGGCGGTGTAGGCAAATTCCAGCTTGGCCAGCCCCCAGCCTCTCCTCGCTGTTGGATTTCAAGAATAAACCTGGAGAAGAGAATCTGCACACACTCAGTGAATATCTGGTGAGGAGTCATCAAGATTACCAGATGCAGGGGCACTGGATGCGCGGATGCGCGCGGCCCCTTAACTTTGTGAGGCGCTGTGAATTCTGATCAGTAGGGAGTTTAGGGTTGCGTCATTCTGTCTTCTAGCAGAGCACTTCCCGGAAAGGACCAAAGGGACGTTGCAAGTGCACTACTGCACAAAGCTGAAGAACTGCTCGCAGACGTCGAAGTACAAGAAACGCAAGATGACGAACTCAGCTAAGGAAGCGGGGAAATATATCCTTCCGGGTTTTCAACGGACTTGCTTGATCCACAGCTTCAAGATGTTCCTTCTTCTACGTCAATTCTATCTACCAGCAACTGCTGACTCGACCGGGGATGCTCAAGGAAGCATAGTGTCAACTCCACCAGAAAACATAGAACGCACGGAGGTTCAATTGCTTTGTGGCAGCCAAGGAGTAGAAAGCAGTCTAGTTGCCATCGATGCTACAGAAGGAAGTAGGAGGTTGAAGCGCTTCTTGCCAAGTCAAAAGTAGGCAACGTGATTTGGTACCTCGTGAAGTGGGCAGGCTTCCAGGATGAGGATAATACGTGGCAGAAACGGGATAACATTAGTTCGGATCTCATCAATGACTTTAAGGTGAGCTACCGTGGGAACTATTTGGGCGTGCAGTTACTCAAGAAGCGGGAACGGAGAGGAAGGATTGAGTATTTTGTTGGGTGGAAGGGTCGTCCAGCGGCTGAGAATTCTTGGGAGAAGGAAGTTACGATAAGCCGTGAACGAATATTAGAGTTTGAGGCAAAATGAGGAGGCAACCATTGTATTATAGCTTAGGAGCAGAACGCCTATCTCCAAGAAAGGAAAACAACGCCTGTCTTTCGCGGAGCTGGACTCGACATTAACTGTTCAGGTTTGGCAACCCTCAAATTGCTCTGAGCTAGCTGGGACAACGGGTCATGATCAGATTCACCAGAGAGTCGACAAGGCCAAATCGACGAAATGAGGCCTTCACTACACAAGAGGGCTGGTGGATTGTGCGACCGTGGCAGCGTCTGCCATATCGAGGATGTTCGTGATGGATCGAAAAGTAGTGTGATGGAGGAAAACTTGAATCTGCAAAAATAACTATAGCCTATACAATTAACAAATATTCGTCATCTGTGGCCTCGATTTGTTACTGCGATTTGACAACGATAAGAGTCCACCGGACAAGCCCCAAGCGACCAACTCCACCATCTTTAGATCACTGTCTCTGATCGACAAGGCAACGTTATATGTGATATCATTTATGTTCTTTGTCCTCCCTCGGGCATGAGTCATTACTCGATCTTTCAGAAGCTCTTCCACCGTTTCCATCACAGCGCAACAGGGAGATTATAGAGTACATACGGCCTCATGTGGAATACGAGCCAGGAAAGTTTGGCTATACAAAGGAAGAGTTACAAATGTTCAAAGACATTTGTAACAGACTCGTGCATCTTGCAGCGGGTGCACAAGTTGTAGTTGTTCTACGGAGCATCAAAAACGGAAAGGACATATTCGAATGATTTAAACATAGTCACGTACTTTACTGGCTTTGGCTGTTAGATCCTTCCTGAAAAGGCGCCTTAAGTCGGGATGAATGTTTTAGCGCCAACAATCTGGATTGCTCAGTGTGGGCGGTTACGCCTGATCGCTATTGGGTCAAATGTCAGATCCACATCACACCGGTCCACACTCTGGAAGCGAGCGGCCACTGGATGTGTATAAACGCTGAAGCAGCGAGATCCGTTGTCATTCTGTGTATTTATGCTAGAAGCCTTGTATGTAAATTACTCTGTTGGAGGTCAAGTTGCAACAATCCCATTATGTTGCTGGAACAATCTGCCCTCTGTTCCATCACCGCCAATGCCTGAGAATCCGAAAACATGATCTCGCATCGCATTCACATTGCGCATGTCTCGATATCCGATCATAGGCCGGTTCGCCCCGTAGCGCGACAGCCAGTCACGTCGCAGCCTCGCGGGGAGAATGTCATCACAAAGCCCCATGTATATATATGCAATACATGCAGCGTAACCACTCTGTTGGTATCCTCTTATCTGCTTTCAAAGGCTTTTGTGGGTGCGTCTTCGCTTACAGCCATTATAACTGGACTCCGTGTGATCGAAGAGAGGGGGTCCAACAATCGAGTTGGCGTGCGACCCCGTCAGGCTGCCTCTTAGCCAACCCAACCAACATCCACGACGGCCACCTCTGTCTGTCCGCATTTCCGTCCATCGTCCACCCACCATTCCCCGCCACAGGCATTTGAATTCCTCCTCCATGTCTATCCGTCGAAGCGTGCTTGCTGTCGCTATCAACAAGCGTTATTGTGTTTTGTTTATATATCTCTTCTAGTACATGGACAGCAGTCACTGTGGTTCTGTAGTTTATTTCGAACGGTCCTGCAACTTGTACTTGTCGCGATTCATCACAGCCGACGACCATAATGCGGATCGCATGCCTACAGTTTGCGCCTCAGCTGGGAGATGTCGACCAAAACCTCAACCGAGCTGACGCCGTCTTGAGCAAGGCGAACCCAAAGGACATAGATCTTCTTGTATTGCCTGAGCTGGCCTTCTCTGGTGAGTTAATGTTCTGTTTTGCTGTTCCATCGCAGCCTCGCGGCATCGTCCCTTTGATCATAGACTGACCTCTTGAAGGTTATAATTTCAAGTCATTAAAAGATATATCTCCTTATCTTGAACCCACGGCAGCTGGTATCACTTCCTTGTGGGCGAGAACGACAGCCTTGAAATATGATTGTGTGGTGACAGTGGGATACCCAGAAAAGGTGGACATAAGCCCGAAATGGCCAGCGTAAAGTCCTGCCCAAGTCATCACAGCAACGCTTTGACTGATCCTTCGGCAGTTCTCCAGAATACTACAGCTCAGCAATTACGGTAAACAAGGAGGGAGAGACAATCGCAAACTACAGAAAGTCGTTTCTTTACTATACGGATGAGACATGGGCATTGGAGGGACCAGATGGCTTTTATGACGGCGTGATTGAAGGCCTCGGGAATGTCGCTATGGGGATATGTAAGTGGCCGACCAAATCATTTGAACGTGAGTCTTGAGAAGCTGGTTGTGATCATGAGGGCTGATTATTCTATCAATAGGCATGGACCTTAAGTAAGCATATTCACATCATGACGTCTAGCATTCATTAACAGTCGCAGCCCTTACAAGTTTGAAGCTCCGTGGAGCGCTTGGGAATTTGCCTATCACATTCTGCACAGGCAAGCCAACATGGTCATTATCTCCATGGCCTGGGTCACACGCGAGGATGCAAGATCATATAGCAGACTTCCAAAAGAACCGGACATGGAGACTCTTGCGTACTGGGTGGCCAGATTAGAACCACTGATACGTGGCGAGGATGATGGTGAAGTTATTGTCGTGCTCGCCAATCGTTCTGGTACGGAAGGTGATGCTACCTACGCTGGCACGAGTGCTGTTCTTGGTATACAAAGCGGCGAAGTGAAGCTCTATGGTGTTTTAGGCCGCGGAGAGCGAGAGCTTCTTGTGGTCGATACGTCAAAGAGACCACAGGCAAAGCTTGTCAGTGATCCCGCCATCCCCGCACGCGTCAGGGAGCCCGCTTCGGCACACAGAAGGGATCCCACCCAAGCGCTCTCTAGCGGGACCAGAGAAAAGAGCAAGAATAGCACCCAGTCCAGTGGATTAAGTGAGCCCAAAAGCACTCAGAGCTCCCTTGCATCGCTGATGGAGCCTGAGGGGAACCAGCCCAGCATCGATGAGGTTCTGGGTGCGGGGATCTTGCTGTCGCCGGTCGAGCCCATATCCCCCCACATATTCTTTGCGTCCAAGCCGATTGGGCCAGAAGATAGACAGCCATTGAAGTCCACGATCACGAACCTGTTAGACAGTTCGCAGGCTTTGAAATCCAGCAAAGAAGATTCTTACCAGACGCTCAAGTCCGCCGCCAACGGCATCGATCGCAACGACAGTTCGACACCGGCGCCGGACACCGGCGTCTTCGAGCGGCCCTCGAGCCCGAAGTCGCGCAATGCGAGCAGGACGCGGCAGCCAGTGCAGCAGGAACAGGCGCTGTATACGCACGATCTTGCGGGTGTGGAGCTGCTGGCAAAGCGTCCACCCAGCCAGAATCGGACGGGCTACAAAGATATTGACATGGATGTTAAGAGAGTGCCGGCGGTGAGACAGCTGCTCCATTCGGCGAGTGAGGCGATGAATATCGACGCGGGCGGGGGGCGTGAGCTCATGGATGACTTGCTGATTCCCCACATTGAGAGCGAGATGGGCCCAAGGCCGAAGAGCACGGGGTGGTGATGTCCAAGAGGCAGATAGACATGTGTATCAGATCCATACTTTTCTTTTGGATTCTTTGAGTGATATGTTTCGGACGTCGCGTATGCCAGTTCCTTTTGGTTTGGCTGGCTTGAAGTGGCATGTTGGGGAAAAGAAGCGACTAACGCATAAACGACGCAGGGTTTGTTCGGAAAAGGACGACAACATTTACCGACGCGCAACGCGTCGCCACTAGTGCTGCCTTTTGTCTTGTAGTCTTAAATCAGTACTAAGGGAAATGGTGGCCTTATACGTAATCGCTCGCGCTATGCGGCGTCTTCTTTGGTGAGCGGATTGGAGTTCAGTAAAGTAATGCCAATATCACAATAGATAATTGGGACATATGTTGTATGACCTGCTTGCATGGTTCGAATTAGAAAATTCTCGCACGGGATGTAGTAGGTAGTAGATGCATTACCGAACATTTGATGCCATAAACAATCAATTTGCACTCGTCTTGGGGTCTCGCGAATGGTTCAGGCTATAAGAGAACACCAAAATGTAAATGAACCGTGTAGCATGTTACATAGCAAACCGGCCCCTTTAACGATATTCGGATAGAAGTGGAAGAAAAGGTGGATTGTTGACTTAATGTAGTCCTTATCTGTCGTCTTATCTGTCGTCTTATTCGTTGGCGCATTCGTTGGCGCATTCGTTGGCGTATTCGTTGGCGAATTCGTTGGCGTATTCGTTGGCGTATGCCTCGTGGTCTTCTGTCCTTCATCATGAACAATCTGTTGACTAACATTGACTGAGAAGATGGCTTGTGTCTCTAAATATGCAATACAGTGCCCGTCACCAAGTTGCAACTTTGCCTACTTTGCATCAAGTCCTGATCCAGCTGGAAAACTACGCAACCACTTCAACAACTTCAAATCTCGCGATGCAGAGCACGAGTCATATTTCCAGAAACCCTTCTGTGTATTTTGTAGCAAGGTCATTGTGTCTAAAACGCGAAAAGGTCTCTGGAAGACTGACATGAACAAGCACTGGTTGGTTGATCATTCTACCGAGTTTGCAGAGCCTGAGGAACATCATGAGCGGCAAGAAATGGTGAGTCCAATGGCATCTGGCGTGACGATATTGACAAAAGCACAGGAGATTGCAGTCATTCTGTCACCGTCGCAATTACAAAGGCTCGCAAATGAATGGCAGCTAGAATACGAGTTAGACGAGGGGGATGTGATCATTCGAAAAGGGAGAGCGACGCATCTGAGACGGGGTATGATCATTGCAAGATGTACATCCAAGCAGGATTCAGTACCATCGCTGAAGCGTCGACGAACATCCTATGAGCAGATCCAACCTGGTACGTGATCGATATCCTTTCGCAAAGTCGTTTCGTACAGAACTAACATCTGTGCAGTCGAAGTGTCGCACAGTGCAGAGTCAAGCTCGAAGCGTCTAATCGAGGAAGCATCTGGTCAGTCATCGAAAATGACATCTTACCATCAGACGATAATAACTCCCAAAATAGTCCCTGCGAGGGTTAATACACAAAACGCGCCGGTAATAATTTCTGTCAGGGATGAATATATTGCAGGGGAGCACTCAACAAATCGTTCAGAAAATGAGACGTCCGGTGAAGGTTGTCTATTCAGTGACAAGCGGCAGCCCTCCGCTGGGCCTCCTTCTGCGACGAGCGCAGAGCTACCGCCGGGCGGAAGCACTCCTCCCCACCTCGAATCATATACAGGTGACGCATTCGCAGCTATGTCATTCTGCTTCCCTGGATTTGAAGATGACATTGGGATGTTTCGGGATAGTACGCACGGTGCAGAATAAGGCAGACGAAAGACGGCGCGTGAGTTAATTACGTCGTTCTTATTACATAAGCAACTTCGTCGCTTATTGCCGAAATCTCTCCTCCATGACGGTGAGAGATGCATCAATTACTTTCAGAATGGCCGACACATCTATCGAGGCGACAATTGAGGTCACCGAACAAGAGCGCACTCTTGGGGAACTCTCGAGGGCAAATTTGCAAGCTGCTAGGAGGTTATTCGAGTCAAACGGGTTTGTAGCGTGGCAGTGCTTGTGGGTCCGCGATGAACGGGACTTCGACCGCGACACTTTGGACGTACTGCGTAGTCTTCCAACCGAAAAGGATTTCATCTACGTGAATACTAGAAGTCTGTTGCCCCGGGAGATAATTAACAATAAGGTGAGATGGATATTAAGTAATGATACTCTCACGCTGACATCAGAATAGTTCATGACGGCTTTTTTGACATCACATTTTCCTTCAGCAAAGCTGCTTCAGATTTATGCGAGACACGCCACAAGGACAGGTGCTATTTCACTTCGAAGCCCCGATGCCATTGCGCCGCTCCTTATTCAAGTGATTATCGCTCATGACAAGGATCCGATTTCAATGAAAATCGACTGTGGGGGTCGCTGCACACATCTGAAGGGCAATGGACTTGCGTAACGTCCTTTCCCTCCCTATATATTGGCTGCTATTCTAACTCATGTTCAAATAGTGTCGTGCGCCACAGTGCCATAGATATTACCATCCACATCGAGAGCGAAAATTACAGCGTAGTCACTCTGGATTACACTCTGCCGGGAGAGACATGACAATTACTCCGGGAAAAGAAGTCTCCTAGCAGATCGTGACGCTTTGGCAGGATCGCAAACATAACTGTGCCAAAGAGGCTGTTAAATGCCATTTGAAACCCTCTTCCCTCGCCGGTGGCCACATTTTGCCAGTCACCACACGGTCAAGATGTACCATGCTCTCGTCAGGGGAAGCATCCACATGTGTCAGCCCAGAATAGATGTGGCGTAACCCTGACACGGTGCGTCATCTGTTGTTTGACTGCGAGAAGGGGCGGCCGAACAGGTTCCAGTGTGCCATAAGCTTCAGCAGAGATGGAGCGACCTTTCTTACATGTAAGGGGGATGGAACCAGTGGGTCACCGACGTACAGGGAAGACAATGGACGGAAGAAGCGTGACGGCCAGACATACCCACAGTCAAGGCTGTGATCAATTTTGTATATACAACAGGCAAGTTTAACGCAATGAGGATTTGAGAGCTGAGAACAGAAGGAACGTAAATGGGACGGGTGGTATTGTATAAAGTGTTCCTGTGTGACACCGATTTTGACTTTCACCGTAAAAGATTATTAGGACGGCACATCGATGCCGTACTTCTCGTAATCAAAGTCTTCCAGACTTTGTATCTTTTCAGCCCAGCCGTCATCAATTTCTCCTAGTTGCCAGTCGTCCCCGAGCTCAATCATTCCCGTCCTCCCAGCCAGTACATCCTTCTGCCCCCCTTCATACTCGACCGCCACATCTCGATGCGGCACCCAAACAACCCTCATCCCAGCCCGTCTTCCAGCCTCTACCCCGGCCACGCTATCTTCCAAAACCAAACATTCGTTGGGCATGATGGCCTTTTCGCCAGAGTTTGCCGCCGAGTTCAACGACTGCAACGCGACTAAATATATGTCAGGCGCTGGCTTCCCTCGACCCTGTCGCACTCGTGGGTCATCACCCAGGACCCGCCTGTCGGACGGGAAGAAGCTGAGCAGTCGCTTCGTCTCTGGCCTTGAAGTTTTCAGTTCGTAGCTATGGCTCTTGGTGCTGGATGCCAATGCCAGTTCAATCCTGTCTCCAGAAGAAGCACTACGCGCACGGCTGAGGTTCGACAGAAGCTTCTCCGCGCCAGGCAGCGGCTTGCAATCCGGAAAATGTCGTCGCATCTCTTCACTCGATTCAAGGGCGAACTGCTCGCGGGAGATGGGCAACTTGGCCCAGTTGTGGAACACGTCGCCGTTTGTCGAGCCTGAGATACCCATGAGCTGAGCTCGAATCGACGGAGTAAAGGCAGGCCTTCCATACTTTTCAAGAAGTTGGTTCGTGCTTAGAGTGATTATGTCTTCGGAGTTGATGAGAAGCCCGTCCATGTCGAAAATGCAGGCGCGGACTGCGGGGAAGCTGGGGGCAGTTTTGTTAGTTTGGGGGATTCGGGGTATAATGCCCATGCTAAAGGCCATACATAGATGTCTACTGTTGGAGGGCACTTACTTTCTATCAAGGGGAGCCATGAGTACAGAACGAAGGCCAACTTTGATTCAAATTGATGGCACCCGGAGCCATCTCGTGCACAGACCCGTACGGAAGCTTGTCGGTGCACTGTAACTAATCCCACTAAGGATCCGGGCGATGGGCGGCCGGCGGCCCGTAGTTAGCGCGCGGTGCTTGAAACCATTCTCGTTTCAGAAACACTATAATTGGACATTGATAAATCAGGATGCGGTACTATAGGCAGCGCATCGCTCTGATCGTCTCTGAATGGGCCTAACTAACATGAATAATAAGGCTGCTTGCAATTGCGGAGTAGGATAGCGAGCGCCTGGCCCAAGCTACTTTCCGCTATTTTGCGCCTTATTATCATACGGAAGAGTACGCTTCAGCGACTACGTCCGTCCCAATGAACATTTCATCACCATTTTTCATCACCTACCTGGCGCTAATACCATGCTGAGTCTTGTTTCAGTATCATGCATTGGCGGAAGCGCTTAAATGGTCTCATCCTTGACTTGCATGACTCAGCCTCGCTCTCCACCATGATAAAGACGTGCAGTGTGGAGTGTGCAGTAAGTTGTGCCAGCCTCTATAATAATCATCCTTTTGTCTAACACCGCTGGTCAAACCGTCAGTGCGTTGACATTTATACTACTAGCTATGCTATCAGTATGCTAAGTGGCAGTACTCGATAGAACATGGAGCGCAGAAAGTCCGCACGTAAGGTCACATCCTATCATCGGTCCGCAATCTATGGGCTAACTAACCCGTGCCTTGACAGTTACACCCGAAAATTACACCCGAGCAATTATCTCGCTCTCCAGAAGATATTCGAGCACCTCTGCCTTCCCGGGAAACAATTATGTCGACCTTGGAGACTGGCTGCTACAAGACCGTAGTCTTCTCAACGCAACGAAAGCTGAAGAAGATGCCACCCTTTTCGCTTCCAAGTCCGAACAGCCCCACGATCTAGTTGTGGTATACAACAGCGGGGAGAGGAAGTGGGATGTGCAACAATATAGTCAGGAGCAACATGAAGCCTTCTTCGCTGCCACTTCTGTTCCAGCGGCAGGCTTGGGGCAATTAGTCTTCATTCGAGGTTTCATTTCACCATCGTGGGTGTCGGTCATCGGGAGCAAATACAACATCGACCCGGAATTCTTCAGGCGACACATGGATTTTCTTTCCGCGAGCATTGATAGACATGCATACAGCTCCCCCTCACTTGGTAGTTCCTCAAATAACATATTTCGACTTTGTGTGAGCACCCTTCTCCATCGCGATGATTTTGGCGGACAGAATCTCCCGTCACAGCGGTCAGATCAATCCATTGAGCTCGGAACATACAAGATACAACAGCTTGGATCTGCTAGAGTCAGCTGCGGAGACTCGCTGGTGCGCGAATATTCCACTGTGTGCTCGTGCTTCTCTGTGATGGAACAATGGATCTCACTTTGTATCACGAAAACAGATAAAGGATGGGCTGGTAAGAGACAATGCTACATAGCACGAGAATAATATTTGCTAATATTCGCATTCAAGTCATTGCCTGGATGGACCAAGGTCGACCGTTGGAAAAGTCTCCCCCGGGCCCATGGACAAGTCACGTCGAAACCAAGGCTACACCACTACCTATCCTCCAACATCATCACAAAATGGCATTTCGAACCACCACCAATCGTCTGGATCCAGATGCGAATGCTTCTGCAGAAGTTCAGCAAAGCACGGCCATCCTTCCCTTGCAGTACGATTCATTGGTCGCACTTGTCGGCCTGACCCGTCGCGCGCCGCAAGATCCGCTTTCCATGTGCATCCCCTTGTATGCGCATGCGGCTTTCTCCGAAGTCCAGTTCTTGAATCTTATGGAGTCCAGAATTCAAATCCAGATAAACACTATAGCCGAAGGAGTTCCAGCTGACGCACTAGAAACCTTTCTATACCTTTCCAACATTCTCAACCGACATGCCCAGCAGCTGAAAGATAGTACCCGTGCACTCTGCAAGTTGGCCGAGCGAAGTAGTCAAGGATTGAATGGGGGCAAAGCGGAAAGCCCGATGCCGAAAAGTGCTGTGCGACCGGGTCTCGGTAGGGGCATGGGCACACGTCGGCGCACCTCAGAGACCGAGACGGACAGAAACGTTGGATCCAGTAATTCCGACGGTGCTTTTGAAACAAACGACCTCTTGGAAGACTATGAACAACTCCATGTTCGTTGCATCGACTTGTCAAAAATGTGCACTCAGGGCATAACTCTGGCGATGAACAAAGCCACGATCGAGGAATCGCGCAAAACCATTGAGCAGTCTAAGCGACTCAAGAAGTTGACTGTGCTTGCGTCGCTCTTTATTCCTCTTAGCTTCAGCTCCAGCCTGTTTGGAATGAACATTGATCTCCTTGGGCAGAGCACGGTGAGATTTTGGTGGTTTCTGGTCTTATGTGTTCCGATCACTCTGTTTGCCTACATTCTTTATCTTTGGGACTTTCAGGTTCTGAAAAGGTGGTGGCTGAGGTTCTGGAGAGGATGTCGCGATGTCAGGCGAGGAATAGCGGGTGGAAGGAGCGAGAAAGATCCGAGTTATATTGTGTGATCTCATTGTTTCAATATTTGTAATAGCACCGTTAATACCAACACCAATAGTATGACAATATCTGTTTAGTACCCTTGGGACTGCCGGGTGCATTGCACCTGCGAGCGTAGAGCCAACGTTCTCTGTGACCGGAGGTGCAACACAACCCCTACATCAGTGCCGTCAGTAAGGTAACACTTAACTAAAAATATCACGACAATTGCTGGGCCTTAATATACCGTGTGCCTATACTGTACCGTATTTATTGGAAGATATATTATTACGGCTAAGTTATGCCACCGGTTCGGTTATATTATTGAAATAGTTAAGCCATATGGGATAGCTTAATATATACGGAATACTACTGGGGCCACTTCCCCCGCATATCCGTGAAACGCCCCGCATCCCCAAATTGATGTCCCACCGATTCCAACATCCTTAACAGCTCTCCATGTCCACTTTCCTTCTCCTCTCCCCAGAACGTCCCACCTTTCACTAGACTGCAATCATGGCGACCACCGGCCATCTTCACGTCCTGCGGGATTCAGTTGATACTTCTGGGGATGGGGTCGAGTAAGAGAACCCTATGGCCAGGCTCAGTTCAGTACTTCCACTTACTTCACATGTAGCATTGTCCTCGTTCCCGGCACAGGAACTATCTCACCGGAGAAATGGCCCTTTGCTGACCCAGAATGGCTCGCCACCCTACCTGGCTCCGGCGCTGGGGCACGCATCCTCGCGTACGAATATTCTTCGCCATTTGGGGGCACCAAGCCTTCCTGGGAGTCGATTCTGATACTGGGTTACGACTTTCTCCAACATTTAAGTGATGCGCGATCACAATCAGACCCATCTTTGGTAAGTAAAGTAGTCTAGATTCGTTCCCTTCGAGCTGCCGGCATGCTTGCTGATGTTCCTTCTCTAGACCACTACCAAGCCAATTTTAATAGTCTGCCACAGCTTAGGTGGCGTTGTAGTCAAACAGGCTTTGTGCGTCGCTAACAAACAGTTTCCTCGGTATGGATCAACTGTCAACGCTATAGCTGGCGTTATCTTCCTAAGTACTCCACATCGCTATGGCAAGAAGACCACGAGCTTGGTACGGTTTCGAGACGTCCTGGAAGCAACGACCGGTAAGATCCTGAAGATTTCAAACGCCAATATCGAGCAGGAAGGCGCCATTTTGCTCGACCTCGCAGATAGGTTCGAGGGAATCGCGTTCCGTACCCCCATGCTATCCGTGTATGAACTGAGAGAATCGAAAAACAGTTCGACAACATTGCGACCAAAATACCAACAAGTAAGTCCCGAGCCCTTGGCTGAGCTATCAATGCTAACTCGGAATTTAGTTGGTTAACCGTGAAGCTTGTTCAACTCATGCCCCGATGGAAACAGTTATTGGCCTCAATCTCAACCATCACGAGACCTGTCTTTTCACTAAGAGCATTGGCGGCGAAGGCTTGCCCGAGTTCAACAAGTTTATTTACGAGACTTTTCATGACGCTGCGCATCTTGTTGCACTTCGACTCGAGGACCGTAGGTTATGAAGTTATCGGAAAGCTGCGGAAAGCTACCGAATGGTGCTAATGTGTCCAGAGGAATACCAATACGCAACGATGAGTGCTTATTCGCCCACGATTAGCGAACTACCACTCAAAGGTGAGCTTAAGATCCATTTTTCACCAAGTCACCATACTGACGTCGATCAGCTGAGCAATTGGAACTTACCGAATGGCCATCGAACAAAGCAACAGAATGGCCTTCGACCAGAGCAACAGAAGGAACATCTCTTTCGGGGTTTGAGTTGGTATATCCTACAACACCAAATACTGAGATTCGGAAAACTCTTCACTTACCATGCTTCCTTCTTAATACGCATTCGGCAAATGAAGATTTCTGCGGCCGCGAAGATATCTTGGAGCGTCTTGCAGTCGAGCTTTTGCCTTCGAAGAACATGGTGACAGCGTCGGGCACCGCTCTACGACAGTTCGCACTTTGCGGATTTGGGGGGATTGGAAAGACGGAAATAGCCCGCGAGTTCTCCCGACGTCACAAAGCTTCCTTTGATGCAGTATTTTGGGTCGCGGCGGATAAGGTTGCGAAACTTGACCACCATTACCAGCAAATTTCGTTGGCACTGGGACTCGAAGATTCATCCGAGTGTAGGAGTCAGATTGTCAGCAGAGAAATTGTGAAAGGATGGCTCTCCAATCCCCGAAATCATCTCTCGGGGTCGGATGAGTCTGTTGAACCTGGTGAAGCTAGATCAGAAGCGACCTGGCTGCTTATATTCGACAACGCAGATGACCCAATGATCCTGGCGGACTACTGGCCTCAGGGCAGTGGATCAATTCTAATCACTAGCCGCGACCCATTAGCTAAAAACATGTTTACGAGAAGACCTTTAGGACTTGATCTCGGCCCACTTACACAGCAAGACAGCCTTTCCTTATTCAACCATCTCACTAGCATTTCCAATGAGCTAGAAGACGATACAGCGCGACAAATCTCCGATGCACTTGGTGGCGTCCCGCTGGCCATCTCCCAGATGGCAGGTATTATCCGTCGACAGGACCTTACCTTGTCAGAGTTTTTCGAGCTGTATACGGATCATGAAGAACATGCCAGTCTTTATGAGACAAAGTTCGATACAAATTTAGTCACATATCGTCACTCCCTCGCCACTGTTTGGGCGTTTGAGAAGCTGAAGCCTCAATCTCGACAGCTGTTGGAGCTGATTTCATTTCTTGATCCTGATGTCATTGGAGAAGACTTGTTGATGGAAGCATCGGTGGAACTGCTTTCTGACGGCGCACAGTTCAAGAAGAGTAACTACATTGAGGCTCGAGCTGATCTCTTGCAGTCATCTCTGGTCCACAGAGATAAGCAAAAGCAGCAGATATCGGTCCATCGCATTGTACAAGATGCAATCTTGGCAACAATGGATGTTACGAAGAAACGGTTGATGTTCGACCAAGTCGTTCGAATTCTTTGGGCGGACTGGCCATCGGCTATGCCCAAGCCATCAAAAAAGCCAGAGCTACCCCAGCCCAAGTCAACTGGCGGCAGGTTACATGTTGGAAGGTGGCCTGTTTGTGCGGCTATTTATCCCCACGTTCTAAGGATACATCAGCTCTGGCCAGCCATTTTAGATCCCTCCGAGGCCACCAGGTTGCACTTTGCAAAGTTACTGAATGAGGCTGCATGGTGCGTATACGATGTTCAGGCATTTTTCTTGCTCTAATATTATCAGGTATCAAAAAGAGCGTGGACGAACAAAGGAATTCGACGGCTTCTTCGAAACCGCTCTCAGTATCTGCGAGTTATCAACACACCCGGATAGGGATTCCGTGCTTGCAGACATTTACTTCTGCTTAGGAGCTATCGCCATGGATGCGAGCGACTTTGATACAAGCCGTGTTCACAAAGAACGTTCTCTCGATCTAGTTTCAAAAATCTGCGAAGGGCTGGGTACTGTTGACGAGAGGTTATACCTCGCCTACGCAGAGCGAGGGATCTCACGCATTCAGGATAGACGGTACGAGGAGGGTGAAGCCGATCTCAAGGAAGCGCTAGGGATCCGCAAAGCTCTCGGCAACTACATTCCCCGAGCGGGCGAGGCCAATCTGAGCTGGGCTCTTCTTGCGCAGGGCAAGCATGAAGAGTGCAATACGCTTCTTCTGGACAGTTTGGCGCGCAGAGAAAAGGCTCTGGGCAAGGATGATAGGGAATCTGTCCGGACTGGACTGATTCTTTATGTACTTGGTAACCTCCGTGCTGCGCAAAACCAATGGGATGAGAGTTTTGAATACCACCAGAGAGCGTGGCGCCACATGCGGGCGACCGTAGGTGAAGGAGATTTTTACACTGCAAACGCCACCCATAAGATCGCGGAGCATTTTATCCGCTCAGGCAGGAGCCAAGAGGCGATGTAAGTGCTGCCAGCTTCAACTAAATAGCAAAACATTTCTCTGACTTCTTTTAGTGCTATGATAAACGGGGCGCTGGACATCTGGTCTGTTGATCCGAGTGCACACAAGAACGAGATTGCTCGCACTACGTTCCTCAAGGGCAAATTGTTCGAGGCGATGGGCAAGATGCAAAAAGCTTCCATTGCTCTTAGAGTTGCCTGTCGCCTGAGAAAGGAAATTACCAAGGAGGATCGAGATGTGAAGAGCTTGACGACGGAAGACTTCGACGAGATTATTGCGTTTTGGGCTCGTTAATGAGCCCCTTTTTCTTTCTGTATGCTAGCAAAGTGCCTAATTGGGCAATTTTATCAGCCTAATATATGAGTACCGTAGGGTGAAAACTCTGCATCTTCGCGATCTAAATCTTCATTATTTGGCATTAGTGGCATCACAACAGTCTAGCCTATTTTTAGATTTTGACTGTACTCCGTTTGGGGCATTTGATCAACTGAGAGAGAAGAGTTCAAGAGATGAGATGCATGGCTACAGTTGGTCATTTGTGATACGCAGCGCCGTGGAATCAGAGTGACCCATTGATATACACAGTTACTGGCTCTCAATGCTGGTGGCCATAATTGCCATTCAGGTTGTGGCCGTATCTCGGGTTGGAGAGAAGGGTGACGACAGTAGTGAATGGCGACAATACAGTAGCGTCAAGTGCATTGCGCATAATGTATTGATTAACTGAGAGAAGAGTTCAAAAGATAAAATACATGGGAGCAGTTGGTTGTTTGCTGTTGAGCGGAAGCCAGACCTGGATGGCGAACCAAGTATCGAAGATTCTCCTATCTCAACATATGTTGCTATGCAACACTCCATCTGTGCAGTTGGCGAGTGAAATCAACGACATCCATCGATAACTCTGCAACAATTGCAACAATGGTATCGTACCCAACCTGGGGAACAGCTGCAGTATCACCTCCTTCTTCACCAAAAATAAGTCAGTGGTTAAGTTGAACAGCTGTATCCCAAGCTGCAATATTTAGCGTTAGTTAGGAACCTACCCATGGAATAATTGTATAAGAGGAAAGACTTCAACGGCGCCAAGAAGACGGGATGACACATGGAGAACGCCCTGCCAGTTCCGTCCAGCCCGCGTTGGAAGGCGGGATAACGCAACCCTAGATCTGCTCGGCCCGCGATCAGATTTCGCGGCCCCTCACTAAGTTGAGGGACCGTCCACTGATCCACCCACCACAACTCTTACCGAAAGTGTGGGCGCAGGACGGAGTCGACGGAGACTTTGCACTTTATAGAAGTCGTTAGTGTCTATGTGGCCGCTCTATTTGTAGAGAACATAGAATGATTTGTCAAATGTGACCGCAGTGATTGGGTCCAGCTTGTTTGTCGTGTTCCCCATCACCGTGACGCGTTTTCTCACTGGTCTGTTGGTTACAGACGGATCCTCGATCGAAGGGCGAACACGCTTCGTGGGCTGAATTGTAATAGTCGACTTTCATAAGCGCCTGGGAACTAACATCACACAATAGCCCTCAATCCAGGCTATCGAACCGCTCTCTCAATATTCGAATTAGTTCTGGTTTAGTTGCGTACTTTGAAGAACTTGTTCTTCCGGAGGGTGAGTTGGAGTTGCGAAGTGAGTTCGATCACGTGATCAGAAAGATTTGCCTTTTAGCTCAGGTGGGGCAGTCGATTTTGCTGGGCCAATCGGACAGGCTGGGTCATTTTTGGCCCACACCTTTCCGATCATGTATTGGTTCGTCCAACGATCTTTTTGGCTTCAGGTGTACGGGTTTCTGGCTGAGAATCCGGGCGTCGGGTCTTCGTTTTCACAATCTCCTCGTCTATAGCGTCTGATTCTGCTCAAAGTTCAAAGTTCAAATCTTGCGTTTGATTCTCTGTTTCTGGCCTTCGCTTCTGCGTCCAGAACCTCCACCTTGTCGATAACCGGTGCCTCCACAAACGAATATCAGGGTCAAATCGATTTCCACGTTCCCACATTTCAATGCTTTTTACGCTGTTACTCTTCTCAAGATACTGACTATGTCATGTATCCTAGGTCGGAAATTGTCTCCGGGTTTCCTCGACGTTAAGCATCAATCTACCTCACATTGTTCAACCAGATACAGCCAATCTACTACCGGAATCTCGACACGGTCAATTTCCACTTCCGTCTTTGGACCTGAGCTGTTGCTGCTTTAATCTGTGCTTTGAGTGAGCAGGACTGAGCCCGGCTGAGCAAGCCTGAGCTGGGCCTGCATTAGCGCAAACCCGGCTCAGGCGATGCATT
Source organism: Pseudogymnoascus sp. VKM F-4516 (FW-969) (assembly GCA_000750815.1). Classification (NCBI taxonomy): domain Eukaryota; kingdom Fungi; phylum Ascomycota; class Leotiomycetes; order Thelebolales; family Thelebolaceae; genus Pseudogymnoascus; species Pseudogymnoascus sp. VKM F-4516 (FW-969). The sequence continues at coordinate 23,667 of JPJZ01000105.1, forward strand.
AGCGCGGATGACCTCCAGATTATGCTCCTCCGCTGTGTTCGCTGCCCCAAATATTGGAGATTTCCATTTACGCCAGTTCTGTCTCTATTCTAATGACAGCTATAAACGACCAATAGTTACCGGTCCACTTTCACATAGGAATACTCTATTCATCGCCATTATGTGCTTCCTTTTCGCAGCAACTATGGGCAGCCACTCAAGCAATACGACTCAACCTCATAATAGCAAGCTGCTTCAAAACGCGCCGACACATTGAAGCTATGCAGTGAGACGCCATCATCGTAACTTTCGAAACGGGATGGAGAAGTGCAGGAGCTAAATTCCTTGTCAAGGCAGAATAACGAAGCTGCAAGGGAGGAAGCATGTCCGATCCATCGAAAGCAACGCCGGCGCAAACAAGCCTACACATTCAGCTAGTCAGCTCCGGCTGCATAGACCACTGGAGGGGCCTAGGGAGGGGGGGGGGAAGGTCGTTGGCCAAGGAGAGGTCAGGCTCACAATACTATACAGTCCACGGGAGAAGGGACATAATGATGAGCTGGTCAAGGATGCAACGAAGTCCCATTGAGTCAGGGGAAGGGCGGAGGGGTGGAGTCATTGGCTAGGGATTGGCTGGCAAAGAGATCAGGCTCCAATTCATCCTGCACAGCCAGCTAGAGATGGGTCATAGTGACGAGCTTGTCACGGATGTATCGAGTCAACGAATGTCCTGCTGACCTAGGGAGGGGTAATTGGCTGGAGAAGGGCCGCAATAACGAGCCGGCGAAGGATGCAACGGACGTCTTGATAAGCAAGGGAGGGTCATTGGCTGTGGGAGAGTTCAGGCTCCGACTTATACTGCGCATTTTAGCTGGAGAAGGACTGCAAGTACGAGCTAGAGG